>CM060357.1:113237751-113330251 GCA_030545235.1 Helianthus tuberosus
ACAACCTAAGAAGAAACGGAGTCTTACCCATCAAAGCATAAGAAGCAAAAACTAGAAGAATAAACAAGAGATAACGCGCATACAAAGAGGATTCTTAACCGTTCGCGAAGAGAAGATAGTTGTTTTAGGCAAGGAAAAAGCCAACCATAGCAGAATGCAATCAAAGCTTTCGTCCTTGGCCGCTCCTTCAACTGATTTCATTCATTCATAAACTCTCTTGAACGTGCCATCAAGAGCTCCAGCTGCAATAGGATAGGATCTTTTTAGGCTGGGCACGAAAGCTGCATTGATTTGACTTCTTTGCTTCTGCTATTGAAGCGAAAAACCCCAAGAAAACTTTATCAATTCTCATTCTTCTTTGGCGACAAGGAAGGCTACCCCTGGGTAAAAGTACTAATCCGTCTATCTACTTACTACCTAACTAAGTGAATGGTATTTACTGAGAGAAGTAGTACGAGGAGCTAGATTGTTGCTGTCTTCTTTTTGGCAGTGGGATAGGGAAACTATGAGGACTGAACTTTCACTTTCTTACTTGAACTCATAGCTCTTTCTCTTTTTATCTTTTGAGAGCTGTATGTAACTACAGTTCTTTATGGGCTGGGGAAATCTCCTAAATTTCAAGAGAGGAAGATAGAGTTAGCATTGATTGGGAAGGAAGGAACTAGTAATCCATTTAAGAGGACTTTACCCTAGAAAAAGTAAAAGGGAGGGAAGGAACTGACTTTTTCTAACTCGGAATGAATTGGAAGTGCGAGATGCACTAATCGGAAAGAGACTCTCTCTTGACCTGACTTTCCCTATTGGCTTTGACTGCATTAAGTAATTCACTCAAACCGATTCCATTTATGGATACTTAGAGGGTGGGAAAACTCTTTCTTTTATCAGGATTAAAGGCTTAGCCGCCTGACTCACTTCGGATAGAAAGAGGGGGTCAGACACGACGGAGACTTTCATTGAATATGGGATTGAGACTACAACTGGAATGGAATTGCTCCGTTGATAGATCCAGATTCGTATCCGCCCGTCTAAGAGATTTCTTCGTGCTGGGTCGTGAGCTATGTGGAGCGATAAAAAAAATGGGATCTATTGGGCTTTCACCTGCACTGCCTTCGCCTAGGACATTAGAAAGGGCGAGAAAGGGCTTGCTGCTAGTTCGGAACTCCCCTATCTATTTGAATTGATTTACAACGGCTATTTTCAAGCTTATAAAAGGAATTGCTTCTATTCACTTTAACGAGGGTTTTTCCTGTCCGGCTCGATATGAACAAGGTAAGCTGGTAGGTGGGTAGGCTTCTATCCGACTAGTAGGACATGCAGTTCTCCCCTTAGCCTTAGGGCATGCACGAAATCAATTAACAACTTCTAAAGAAAAGAGGACGACTTAAGACAAAAAGAACGGCCAAAAGAAGTAAGTCACTTGCAAGCCTAGGAAGAATGAAAAGAAATCGATGAATGTGTCTCGACCAAGCAACGAAGAAGAGCTAGCAGATGAGATTGGACCTATATAGACTAGGAAACACAGGGAAAGACAGTCTTGGGGGTCCCCAAAACAGAGTGAGAACTAGCCCTTTGAGGAGCTCTCTAAGTTGTCTAACTCTCTATTACCATATGCAGAGGGAAACCAGGTTCAATAGCCGGATAGAGTAAGAAAACAACTAAATAGAAATGAGTACTTGCTACGGGTGAAGGAGTAAAGAGGTTCAAGAAAAAATCTCCTTAATGCGACTGCGGGAAGGCTGTTCCTGCTACATTTCGCTGGGGAAGAAAGAAGGAATTGAGTCCTTTCACATTATCACGGAAAAAGGGGATTGCCAAAGCCCCAACTTACTATTGGACGGCTTCCACGTGCTACATAGAGCACACACAACCCATCACCGTTGGACATCTGCTTCTATCTTGGGCAAAATGAAAAATTGAAATGAAAAAGGACTTTCTAGGTGAGCCAGAGTTTGATCAAGTCCAAAGTATAATCCAACTCTGGTGTCATGAAGGACCGCGAGACGCCTTTCTTTGCCCGACATACTCTGCCATCGATGAAGACGGGGGCTTTGCTGGCTTGCTGGCTAGCGAGTTAGTGTGCCTGTTGGCTTAAAGCTCTTAGCCTATTTCGAATGCTAGATCGGGTTGGTGTTCGATTAGCAAAGGGAGAGCGGCTAAGCACCTTGCTCTTAGGACCCTTCAGTTAAGCTTCTCCAGTGAGACCTTTCTTTTAGGCAGGCGATAGCCTGATTCAAAGATTGGTTCAGAATCTTTCTTTATGTAGCTAATTAGGAGTTACCGAAGGTTGTTAAACTAACTCATTAGCTAAGGAATAGAATCAGGCCTCTACCAAGGAGGTTTTGGATATTTTTTTAGATCTCCCCAAAAAGCTAGTCCTCTGAGACAGAGGGGAGATTTCGGAGATTTTAGATGTCTCATAAAAGCTAGTCGACTGAGACAGAGGATCAAAACGGAGATCTTTCAGACAGTTGAAAAACGGTCTCTGAGGCCAAGTTTTTTTTTTTTGGGTAAAGGGTTACCCCGGTGAATTTTATATCATCAAACAAACAATACAAGTGAGGAAAAAGCAGACCTCAGTTCTCTAGTTTGACATGCCAAACCAGAGTTAAAAACACAAAGAAAACACGCTCACAAGCAAACTAGACTAGACACCTTTGTCTGTCAAATACAATATAAAAAAAAACACAGGTCTCTAGCCACAATCATCGTCTTCAACCACAAGCCCACGCGGAAGACTCCATTCTTGTAAAATACCATCCACTTGATTAGTTCTTTTAAACCTCATCGTGTGAAGTTTCATCCTTACAGTAGCCAAAATAATTTCCGTTAGCCGAGCAGCACTTCTTTTTCTTGTAGAAAACAAACGAGCATTCCTTTCCTGCCATACGAAGTACCCCGCTGCACTCACTACCAACTTGCCAATCACATGCTTAGCATTCTTCGATCCCCGGAGTTGAACTATATGATTGTAGATGTTTTCCCAAGAATTAGTTATATCCTTTAAACCCGCTAATTCCTTAACACCCTTCCATACCTGAGAACTATACGGGCACTCAAAAAATAAGTGCTCGTGAGAATCCGGCCCCGAAGTACACAGAGAACAGCACATCAAGTTGAAGTTCATATTCCCCGAAGATACCCACCGAGCCATAATATCTTGTGTCTTCAATTTCTTGTTAACCAAAAGCCACATGAAGAACGAATGACGTGGAATAGATTGCGGAAACCAAACCATATCCGACCATGGGACTTCCTCCCGAGCGTTACGAATATCATTCCACACACTCGAAGCACAATAGTCCAATTCCTTCCCTGATGAAGACTTCCAAACCACCTTATCGCTACACGGTCGAGGATTGAAATGTTGTATATCTAGGAGACTAGGGTAGCGGGTAATCCATGGATCCGGCCAAAGCCATTCTCCATGGTTATAGACATCCGCCACCTTCATATTTAATGTGAACCCCACATTGGCTATAGCCCTCTGAGGTCAAGTTGACTAAGCAAAAACGAAAGTTGATGCCCCATAAATAAGTCGGCCCTGGCATTTCTTAGTAGTTGCTGTTGCCTATATGAATTTCTATAGTAAGCAGCTACAACCGTCGCTAGGAGTAAGCCTTAGGAGGGAGACTAAAACCCTGATATAGGACAAGTAGTGCTTTAGAGTGGGTGTTTACTTGACTTTACTTTAGAAGGCTTCTACCTGTTCCACTTTCACTCTTAGGAGAATCACTTCGCTACACTCCTTATGGCCCTTCTCTTTAATCAATGGTTGTAGCAGCTTACTATAGAAATGAACATAGGCTTTAAAGGACTAACAACAACTACCTAACTCAAAAGAGCAAGTGCTGACTCATCCTACTGGTTAATTCTCTTAAGGTTAGTGTTCGAGGTTTGATGGCCTTGACTTTCCAGTTGAAAATTGTAAGCAGAAAGAGGCTAATCCTAATTAGGATAGGCTGAGCTGGACTAAAAGTACGATGAAGGATCAGAGCTGCGGGAAAGAACTCGACTAAAAGAACTCACTTTCAAGGACTAAAAGGTTGTCCCTAAAATGGAGAGCAGTCCTACTCTAAATCTTTGCCCTTTATTGGACTCCCTCCTATAGCTAAACGGTTGTAGCAGTCCGACTCAAAAGTGGAAAAGCAACCACCTACGTCGATAGAGCGAGAGATAGATCTCATACTACCTCTTAAGATTAGTTCTATGCCTCACAACAACTACCTCATAGGTGATTATCAATCCGTCTTTAGATCAGAAGTAGACGCCTCTTTCAGGGCTCTTTTTAGGACTTTCTCGTATAAGCAAAAGGAAGTTGAGAAGCTTGTTGACTAGGCCGCAATACTTCTTTAAATCGTCTTGGTTAATCTATGATTTCATTCATAAAAGAAAGTTCATACTAATAGCAGTCAGTCAAGAACTACCAGGAATTTACATTATGTATGTCTTTTTAACCTCTCTAGTGACTTCCTTGCCTGCATCTCCTGTCAACAGCTAGTTAGTCCTCTTTGCCATAATGAATAAGCTGGAGAGGCTAGGTCTTGCTTGAAACCGGTAGAGCAGTAAGCCTGAAAGCTTTCCCATGTAACTACCAGGACCTGGATGAATTTAGTCCTTAATGTGTCCAGCATAACACCTTCTTAAAGTCACTCGCGGCATACTGAAAGCATTCGTTTTAGCCTCCTGCTTTAGTCTCCCTAACGGTCGACCTTAGTCTCGCTCCTCAGCTCGACGGTTGTAGCACTTGTCCGAGTAAAAGATCAAACAACAACGGACTAAGTCTAATCTCGTATATAATGACTAATATCATTCTGGGGCAATGTCGTATGTGACAATCAATCTCTTTCTCAACCTTTTGACTTAACGGTTTGACCGTTCCACTCGTGCTTCTTTTGGGTAAAGGGTTACCCCGGTGATTCTATTAAAACAACCACAATTAAGTACAAGTAGTGAGAATGTGTTCCCCACTAGTTCATATACAGGACATGCCCCATATATGTAAACCAAACAAACCAAAACAACCTATGACACCCCATAACCTAGCTTACTATACATCCTGAAAATATATCAAGTAGACACGACAAACCAAAACAAAATAAACCCTCATCCTCCATCATCAAAGATGAAGTTGCCACAAACTGTCAGCCCCTTCACACGAACCAAAAAGAGTCTATCCATTGGAGACCTTTGTAGTAGAGGTGCTTGCCCCTTGTTTTTCCGGCACCCGAACGCCCAAAGTTTCATCATACACTACCTCAACATCATCATCTTCCGGATCTTCACTACTATGCTGCCCCATTGTTCTGTTTGTTCCAGAGTTAAGCGCACTAAAAGGGTTATGAGTCTGAATTGAACCTTTTCCACCCTTCATATTAGTAGAAGAAGATGTATTCCCAACCATTTTCCTGTAATTCAACGGTTTATATTCAAATTTTTGTTTTTGAGTATTAACCGGAACCCCACTTTTCCTACCCGCTTTCCTATTCGTAACCTCAATATAACCATCCCCATCTACTATAGGTGCTTTAGGATGGGGTTTAGGAGTAGGACCAACCTGTTTAGGACAATCACCACTATCATGACCAAAGACACAACAATGAGCACATCTCGGAGGCGTCCACTCATACTCCACCTTAACCTTTTCCGTAACATAATTCTCACCATCCAAATCAGGAATAGCCATAGATATCATGTGACAACTCTCAAATTTACATGTATTCCGTACAATTTATTAATAATAATTAATGTGCTTGACGACTGTATGGCATCACTTAACTGCTTTCTGATATCTGTGTTATGCGTACACGTATTTTTATATACTAATAGTGTACAGAAAGGCCACTAAATAGTCCGTTATATTTTCTTAAGTGTTAGAAAGTAAAAACGTTACAAAATATATAAATAGGACACCTTTCGGATTAATTAAACGCTTTAACGGAATAGTGTCAAACCGAACAACCGGACTTTACCCGGAACACTAGAATATTGCAAAAAGTATTGTTGTTATTTTTCTGAGCTAGTTAGGGTCCCCGAACACCATAACACACCTCATAATTAACAACACACCACAACCACTAACTAAACAATTTAAATCTAACTAGATTAGTAACTTACCATTGGAACCCAACCCTATACCCCCCCCCCCCCTCTCTTGTAACCGTCCCCAACACCACAAGATTCTAAAATCTCCACTAAAAATCACCATAATCTATTCTTGGACTTAGTGGGATCTTGAATGGATTGATTGTACTTGGGGGAACACATCTCCTATTGGATAATAACCCTTAGTGGAGTTATAAGACTCATCAACTTCTTCATTCACCAACATAAAAATTCTTTTCCTTCCTCTTGCATAGCTACGGCCAAACACCCCACTTTGTACACCACCATTTTCGATTCTCACTTATCCAATCTAAGGCCATTCTAAGGTGCACAAGGGTGATTTACAAAGTGTGGAACTCACGGAACTTGAAGGACCACCTTCGTTTGCTATTAACCTCTACATTTTCACTAGTGTTCTTCCCTAGCCTCGAGCTAGTAGTAAGTGACTCTAAACCTCTTCTTGATCTTGTCTAGAGTGGTTAATAAAAGTTTCGTCGGTTAAAAATTACGAACATATAAGATCAAAGTCTAAAAGTTTACTAAAGTGATGTACAAGGTGGTTAATGGATAAATATTAGTGTAAATCATGTAGATCTTGTGTGATTATGATTATTGGTTGATTATTTGATGATTTGCTGATTAATATTAATGTGTCATGTTGTTGTGGTCACTAAACTTGTTAAAGGAATCGATCGAACACGATTTAGATGGTTAAACACTTGAAATCAGAATCTGTCTAACTTTTACAGCCCACTTCTGTTGGCTGTAAACAGGTCTTAACCTCAACGAAAAATCGATATTTTGAATCTAAAATATTTTATTATGAAATACGGTTCTAATGGCACCGGAATCGTAATTTTTGGACTCCGTTTACTATTTTTAAAGTGTTAATTTGTAACAGCTACTTAAGCTGAATTTTGACAGCAATAAATGGGTGTCGTACTTTCAGTCATAACCTGAGTTTTGTGATGAATCGGACCATGAAAATTCTACTGTAGATGATAACTGAAGTATTTGTAATTACCCCACTGGAATTTCGCAAATCGGAGTTACGAAGAATTTTTAATAAATTGTTTCGTGGACTGTGGTCAGAAATACATAAATCTGAGTTCAGTCCCGAATATGAATTTTTATAAAATATTGGTGATGAACCGGACCCCGATATTTTTACACAATAAAATATGGAATGTTTGTGACATTCTATAAAAATTTGGGAATTTTTGGAATAATCTAACTATTTTATTTAAATGTCCGAAAACAGCCGGTTTTGAGTATCAATGCCGAATTGACATAAGTTGTGACTTGAGTGTCTAAATGTCGAGTATGCTATCTGTGAATGATTTAACATGTTATATATGTTATGTGCATTATCGTATGTTTGATTTTGAGTGGGGAATGGACGGGAAACTTAGATGGGCATAAACCGTTACAGTGATGCATGTTATGTGATAGATACGTGTAGGAACTTTGTGTTCTATTGGAAAGCCACTAAATGACTAACTGGTAAATCATACTAGGACGTGATTGACCGACCTTGACTGTTAGCTATATTGAGAATCTAACCGAGCAAACCGAGGTGAGTTCACACCCTTACTAAGGCATGGGATTCCCGGTGGTTGGGAATGGGATTGAATAACTACTCGTACTATCACTCTATTTATATTACCAACACTACTAGACTACCTACTACTGTCCTCGGATTGAGAAGGGCACGTACGTAAAACCTACGTACACTCACTACTGTCCTCAGATGAGAAGGGCACGTACGTAAAACCTACGTACACTCACACTCTCAGATGAGAAGGGCACGTACGTAAAACCTACGTACACTCACACTCACTACTGTCCTCGGATGAGAAGGGCACGTACGTAAAACCTACGTACACTCATACTTAACACCGTCCTCGGATTGGGAAGGACTCTTATGGATACGCCTAGTCTAGTAACATACATAATGGGAAGCCCCCACTAAATATCGTAAAGGTTTGGGAATCAAGAATAATGGGTAATACTTGGTTATGAAACGAACTTCCGATTCCTGATACGAACTCATTAACTAAACAACCAAACGTGAACTCACTCAACTTTGTTGTTGACTAGTTGTTACATGCCTTACAGGTCGCTAGATGCTTTTGGGAGCTTGCACGAGGAGGAGGTTGTTGTGGAACATGGGTTGTTATATCCCATACTTAATAATTGAACTTTATAAACCTATGGAACTTATGTTTGAGACTTTAAACTTATGAACTGTGAACTTATGTTTTGAACTCACGTTTACGCTTCCGCTGTTTAAACCAAACAAGGTTAACTAGCTTTGGTCACCAATCGTATTATGTTTGGTTTTATTTACTTAATTGAATTGTTCAATATGATTGGTGGCTCGATCCTGGTCATGTCACGCCTCCAAGCGGTGATACTCCGCATGGTGGATTTTGGGGGTGTGACAGATTGGTATCAGAGCCATTGGTTATAGAGAACTTGGTTTTAATAAGGGAAAAGTTTTCATTAAAACCAGACTATAACCTGTACAGTGCTCAACGATCCACAACGACGCTTCGCTCCACGTGCAAGGCTCGACACCATAAGTGGTATGATTATGTTATATTGTCGGTTAGATAGTTCTCACTGTGCATTAGATAACGTGATAATTGCTATTTAAACCTTGTGTGCTTACTCTCTAATGTCGTCCCACACACTTACACACTTTCGCGACACTTTCCTCACTTACGTTGCTTCATTATGAAGATCATGAGCGGACGCGAAGGACGTATCAACCTCACTCAAGCCCAGTTGACGGCTTTGATCAACGAACGAGTTGCGGAGGCACTCACAGCTAACCCTGCAGGAGGTATAACCTGCCATACCAACTCACCTTAGGACATTTAGATCCTACCTTCGCAAACCAACCCTCGTGCTTAATCTTGTCTTTTATTCTCGCGCAACAGGTCAACATGCTCAACCTCCTGTGTGCACGTTCAAGACGTTCATGGACTGTCGACCTACCACTTTCAGTGGCACCGAAGGAGCAGTGGGCCTTCTTCACTGGTTTGAAAAGCTTGAGACAGTTTTCGAGATGTGCGAATGCCCCGAAGACCGTAGGGTGAAATATGCTACCGGAACACTTGAAGGAGCTGCGTTAACCTGGTGGAAGGCACAAGTTCAACTACTAGGGCTGGCAGTTGCTAATGCCACGCCCTGGAATGGTTTCAAAGAGCTGATCAAAGAGGAGTACTGTAGTCGGGATGACATCCACAAGCTAGAAGTGGAATTTTACAATCTGAAGATGACAGGATCTGAGATTGAGGCGTATACCAAGAGGTCGAATGAACTGGCCATCCTGTGCCCAACTATGGTGGACCCTCCCATCAAACGTATTGAGCTTTACCTCAAGGGCCTTGCACCAGCGATTCAAAGTCATGTGACTTCAGCCAACTTGGGTACCATCCAGCAAGTCGTCAAATTGGCTCATCGTCTCACCGACCAGGCAGTGGAACAAAACAGACTACCCAAGCGTATTGGTGCTGCTACTTCTGATGCACCTACCGACAACAAACGAAAATGGGATGGGAATTCCGGCAAAGGCTCTGCCTCTGTTCAGTCTCAGTCTCAGCAACGAAGGACTGAGGACCATAGGGGCCCTGGTCAGCACTTTTCTGGTAGTCAAGGGCAGGGTGGATATCGAGGAAACCACCCAAAGTGCAACAAATGCAACAGACACCACAGTGGTCAGTGCAACAAGGGACACTGTCAGAGGTGTCTCAAGATGGGTCATGAAGCCAAGGATTGCAGGAGCCCACGGCCTACGAATCAGAATCGTCAGCAGCAACAGCAAGCACCGCAGAATCAGCAACAGCAACAGGGCAACAAGGGATGCTTTCAGTGTGGTGCTGAAGGTCACTTCAAGAGACACTGCCCGCAGTTAAATCAGAATCAGAATCACAACCAAGGAAACGGGAACAATAATGGGGGCAACAATGGAGGAAACAATGATGGCAACGGTGCCAGGGGTCGTGTGTTCGTGATTGGTCAGGGAGAAGCAAGGAACGATCCCAACGTTGTGATGGGTAAGTTTCTTCTTGACGACTTCTTCGTTACTGTTTTATTCGATTCGGGTGCCGATACTAGTTATGTGTCCGTGAAAGTTAGCCAAATTCTTAAGCGCACCCCAACACTCCTGAACACCAAACACACGGTAGAACTAGCTAACGGTAAAAGTCTTGAAGCCACACACGTAGTTAAAGGTTGTAACCTCGTCTTAGCTGGTCAGACTTTCCCTATCGATCTTGTTCCTATCACACTTGGTAGTTTCGACGTCGTTATTGGGATGGATTGGTTATCTCATCATCAAGCGGAGATTGTTTGCAAGGAGAAAATCATCCGCATTCCTCGTTCTGATAAAGAACCCCTCGTGATTCGTGGCGACAAGAATGGTGCTGTCGAAGGCATCATCTCTTTCCTTAAGGCCCAGAAGTGTTTGCGAAAGGGCCACACTGCCATTTTAGCACTCGTTATTGACACATCTACGGAAGAGAAGAGAATTGAAGACATCCCTATTGTGCGCGAATTTCCCGAGGTATTTCCTGAGGAATTACCTGGTCTTCCTCCTCATCGCCAAGTTGAGTTTCAAATCGAGCTAGCTCCTGGAGCAGCGCCAGTAGCTCGAGCACCATATCGTCTAGCCCCATCAGAACTCGAAGAACTGTCCACACAACTACAAGAACTCTTGGAAAAGGGTTTTATACGTCCTAGCTCTTCACCCTGGGGAGCTCCAGTCTTGTTTGTGAAAAAGAAAGACGGTACCTTCAGGATGTGTATTGATTATCGCGAACTTAACAAGGTGACTGTGAAGAATCGTTATCCTCTTCCACGTATTGACGACTTGTTTGACTAGTTGCAAGGGTCGAGCTATTACTCCAAGATTGATTTGAGATCGGGATACCATCAGCTGAGAGTCCGAGATGAGGACGTCTCCAAAACAGCATTCAGAACTCGTTACGGCCATTACGAGTTCCTGGTTATGCCGTTCGGGCTGACGAATGCACCGGCAGTCTTCATGGATCTCATGAACCGAGTGTGCAAGCCTTACCTGGATAAGTTCGTTATTGTGTTCATCGATGATATCCTGATCTATTCTAAGAGTCAGGAGGAACACGAGCAGCATCTACGACTTATGCTGGAACTTCTTCGAAAAGAACGGTTGTATGCCAAGTTTTCGAAATGTGATTTCTGGCTTCGCGAAGTCCACTTTCTAGGCCACGTGGTAAACAAGGATGGAATTCATGTGGATCCATCTAAGGTTGAATCGATCAAGAACTGGCCCGCACCCCGCACACCAACAGAAATCCGTCAATTCTTGGGTTTGGCCGGATATTACAGAAGGTTTATAAAAGATTTCTCCAAGATTGCGCAACCTCTCACTTCGCTGACTCAGAAGGGTGTCATCTATCGTTGGGGTGATGCACAGGAGTCCGCATTTCAACATCTAAAGGATAGACTTTGTAGCGCGCCTATCCTCTCATTGCCAGAAGGCACCGATGATTTCGTGGTTTATTGCGACGCTTCCATCCAAGGACTTGGTTGCGTATTGATGCAACGTGACAAGGTCATTGCCTACGCATCGCGCCAACTTAAAGTTCACGAAAGAAACTACACTACTCACGATCTGGAACTGGGAGCAGTTGTATTCGCACTTAAGATATGGAGACATTACCTGTACGGTACCAAGTGCACCATTTACACCGACCACAGGAGTCTCGAGCATATCTTCAAGCAAAAAGAGTTAAACATGCGACAACGCCGATGGGTCGAACTCTTGAATGATTACGAATGCGCTATCAAGTATCATCCGGGTAAAGCCAATGTTGTGGCTGACGCCCTCAGTCGAAAGGATACTTTACCTAAGCGTGTACGAGCATTACAGCTAACCATCCAGTTTAACCTTCCTGCCCAGATTCGAGATGCCCAGGTCGAAGCATTGAAAGCAGAGAACATCAGGGCTGAGTCCCTACGAGGATCGAGGCAGCGGCTAGAACAAAAGGAAGACGGCGCTTACTATGTAAACGGACGCATCTGGGTTCCATTTTATGGAAACTTACGCGAGCTTGTGATGGACGAAGCGCACAAGTCTCGTTATTCGGTACATCCTGGTTCGGATAAAATGTACCACGATCTCAAGACTACGTACTGGTGGCCTGGCATGAAAGCCCACATAGCAACCTACGTCAGTAAGTGCTTGACTTGTGCGAGAGTCAAGTCTGAATATCAGAAACCATCAGGCCTACTTCAACAACCGGAGATCCCGAAATGGAAATGGGAGCAAATTTCCATGGATTTCGTTACTGGCCTGTCCAGATCTCAACGCGGAAACGATACCATTTGGGTGATCGTAGATCGACTAACCAAGTCTGCACATTTTCTGGCTATCAAAGAAACGGACAAGTTCTCTACTCTTGCAGACATTTACCTAAAGGAAGTGGTATCAAGGCACGGAGTCCCAATCTCTATTATATCTGATCGTGACGCACGTTTTACTTCTGAACTGTGGCAAGCAATGCACAAGTCCTTTGGCTCACGTTTAGATATGAGCACCGCTTATCACCCGCAGACGGATGGGCAATCTGAACGCACCATCCAAACCCTTGAAGACATGCTTAGGGCATGCGTAATCGACTTCGGCAATGGCTGGGAGAAGCACCTCCCGCTAGTGGAGTTCTCATATAACAACAGCTACCACACCAGCATCCAAGCCGCTCCGTTTGAGGCATTGTACGGACGCAAATGCCGATCGCCTCTCTGTTGGGCAGAAGTTGGTGACAGCCAAATCACTGGCCCAGAACATGTGGTAGATACCACCGAGAAAATTGCTCAGATACGACAGCGAATGGCGGCAGCTCGTGACCGTCAGAAACGCTATGCTGATGAGGGAAGAAAACCACTCGAGCTCCAGGTTGGGGATCGAGTGCTACTCAAAGTCTCACCTTGGAAAGGTGTAGTCCGCTTTGGCAAACGAGGCAAACTCAATCCGCGTTATGTCGGACCGTTCAAAGTCATTGAGAAAATTGGCCAAGTCGCCTACAGGTTGGATCTACCTGAAGAACTCAGCAGAGTTCACAACGTATTCCACGTATCAAATCTGAAGAAGTGTCTGTCAGATGAGCCCTTCATAGTTCCTCTCAAGGAACTCACAATCGACGACCAGCTGCGATTCGTCGAGGAACCAGTAGAGATTACTGATCGAGATGTTAAGATTCTCAAGCACACAAGAATACCTCTCGTTCGAGTTCGTTGGAATGCTCGTCGTGGCCCAGAGTATACCTGGGAACGCGAAGACCAAATGAAACTCAAGTACCCCCAGCTGTTTAAGAAAAACGCAACCACTACTGAGGCTGAAGCTACCGCAGAATTTCGGGACGAAATTCCAAATCAACGGGGGGATGATGTGACACCCCAGGAAAATCTGGAAAACAACGCAACTTAACTAGCTTCCTCAGTAACCACGCGCTAAATTTCGGGACGAAATTCTCTTAACAGGGGGAGAATGTGACAACTCTCAAATTTACATGTATTCCGTACAATTTATTAATAATAATTAATGTGCTTGACGACTGTATGGCATCACTTAACTGCTTTCTGATATCTGTGTTATGCGTACACGTATTTTTATATACTAATAGTGTACAGAAAGGCCACTAAATAGTCCGTTATATTTTCTTAAGTGTTAGAAAGTAAAAACGTTACAAAATATATAAATAGGACACCTTTCGGATTAATTAAACGCTTTAACGGAATAGTGTCAAACCGAACAACCGGACTTTACCCGGAACACTAGAATATTGCAAAAAGTATTGTTGTTATTTTTCTGAGCTAGTTAGGGTCCCCGAACACCATAACACACCTCATAATTAACAACACACCACAACCACTAACTAAACAATTTAAATCTAACTAGATTAGTAACTTACCATTGGAACCCAACCCTATACCCCCCCCCTCTCTTGTAACCGTCCCCAACACCACAAGATTCTAAAATCTCCACTAAAAATCACCATAATCTATTCTTGGACTTAGTGGGATCTTGAATGGATTGATTGTACTTGGGGGAACACATCTCCTATTGGATAATAACCCTTAGTGGAGTTATAAGACTCATCAACTTCTTCATTCACCAACATAAAAATTCTTTTCCTTCCTCTTGCATAGCTACGGCCAAACACCCCACTTTGTACACCACCATTTTCGATTCTCACTTATCCAATCTAAGGCCATTCTAAGGTGCACAAGGGTGATTTACGAAGTGTGGAACTCACGGAACTTGAAGGACCACCTTCGTTTGCTATTAACCTCTACATTTTCACTAGTGTTCTTCCCTAGCCTCGAGCTAGTAGTAAGTGACTCTAAACCTCTTCTTGATCTTGTCTAGAGTGGTTAATAAAAGTTTCGTCGGTTAAAAATTACGAACATATAAGATCAAAGTCTAAAAGTTTACTAAAGTGATGTACAAGGTGGTTAATGGATAAATATTAGTGTAAATCATGTAGATCTTGTGTGATTATGATTATTGGTTGATTATTTGATGATTTGCTGATTAATATTAATGTGTCATGTTGTTGTGGTCACTAAACTTGTTAAAGGAATCGATCGAACACGATTTAGATGGTTAAACACTTGAAATCAGAATCTGTCTAACTTTTACAGCCCACTTCTGTTGGCTGTAAACAGGTCTTAACCTCAACGAAAAATCGATATTTTGAATCTAAAATATTTTATTATGAAATACGGTTCTAATGGCACCGGAATCGTAATTTTTGGACTCCGTTTACTATTTTTAAAGTGTTAATTTGTAACAGCTACTTAAGCTGAATTTTGACAGCAATAAATGGGTGTCGTACTTTCAGTCATAACCTGAGTTTTGTGATGAATCGGACCATGAAAATTCTACTGTAGATGATAACTGAAGTGTTTGTAATTACCCCACTGGAATTTCGCAAATCGGAGTTACGAAGAATTTTTAATAAATTGTTTCGTGGACTGTGGTCAGAAATACATAAATCTGAGTTCAGTCCCGAATATGAATTTTTATAAAATATTGGTGATGAACCGGACCCCGATATTTTTACACAATAAAATATGGAATGTTTGTGACATTCTATAAAAATTTGGGAATTTTTGGAATAATCTAACTATTTTATTTAAATGTCCGAAAACAGCCGGTTTTGAGTATCAATGCCGAATTGACATAAGTTGTGACTTGCGTGTCTAAATGTCGAGTATGCTATCTGTGAATGATTTAACATGTTATATATGTTATGTGCATTATCGTATGTTTGATTTTGAGTGGGGAATGGACGGGAAACTTAGATGGGCATAAACCGTTACAGTGATGCATGTTATGTGATAGATACGTGTAGGAACTTTGTGTTCTATTGGAAAGCCACTAAATGACTAACTGGTAAATCATACTAGGACGTGATTGACCGACCTTGACTGTTAGCTATATTGAGAATCTAACCGAGCAAACCGAGGTGAGTTCACACCCTTACTAAGGCATGGGATTCCCGGTGGTTGGGAATGGGATTGAATAACTACTCGTACTATCACTCTATTTATATTACCAACACTACTAGACTACCTACTACTGTCCTCGGATTGAGAAGGGCACGTACGTAAAACCTACGTACACTCACTACTGTCCTCAGATGAGAAGGGCACGTACGTAAAACCTACGTACACTCACACTCACTACTGTCCTCAGATGAGAAGGGCACGTACGTAAAACCTACGTACACTCACACTCACTACTGTCCTCGGATGAGAAGGGCACGTACGTAAAACCTACGTACACTCATACTTAACACCGTCCTCGGATTGGGAAGGACTCTTATGGATACGCCTAGTCTAGTAACATACATAATGGGAAGCCCCCACTAAATATCGTAAAGGTTTGGGAATCAAGAATAATGGGTAATACTTGGTTATGAAACGAACTTCCGATTCCTGATACGAACTCATTAACTAAACAACCGAACGTGAACTCACTCAACTTTGTTGTTGACTAGTTGTTACATGCCTTACAGGTCGCTAGATGCTTTTGGGAGCTTGCACGAGGAGGAGGTTGTTGTGGAACATGGGTTGTTATATCCCATACTTAATAATTGAACTTTATAAACCTATGGAACTTATGTTTGAGACTTTAAACTTATGAACTGTGAACTTATGTTTTGAACTCACGTTTACGCTTCCGCTGTTTAAACCAAACAAGGTTAACTAGCTTTGGTCACCAATCGTATTATGTTTGGTTTTATTTACTTAATTGAATTGTTCAATATGATTGGTGGCTCGATCCTGGTCATGTCACGCCTCCAAGCGGTGATACTCCGCATGGTGGATTTTGGGGGTGTGACATATCACCTCCTTGAATCCATGTTCAGCTGAAACTTCAATAAGAGTCCTTGCATAAGAACTCCTACCCCAATTTTCAGAACACATAGAAGCTGTATAAGAATCAAGCAACAAAGGAGAACCAATTTTTGAAGCCAACATGCTCAAACCATCATCGGTGTAAGCTGCAAGAGGAACATCATGCAATTTTACCCAAACTGCAATTTTCTTGATATCTTCCTTTCTAAGGGTAGTAGTAGGGGACCAAGTGTTGAGAAAAAGGGGTTTGTTCCGAATCAGCCAAGGACCCCCTTCAAGAACATTATTCATACCCTGTCTATCTTCAAACTTGAAGAAGAAAAACCCATTCGAATTCATCATAATTTTCTGCAAACCATGTTTTTTCCAATTTGTTTTCACAAAATATTCAACAACCGGATAAGCAATTCTATCCCCCAGGAAGTAACCATAAAGAGTATTAGATAACCTGTCATTTACCTGGCGAACAGAATCAATCGGTAGCACTACATCCACCCCATCCAATGAGACATCTGATTTTAGTGAACGAAAGTTTATTCTAGGAACTTTAGCATCTGAACCATTGGCATTACTAGCTGAATTCTCACCATTCGGATTCTGATTTGAACCCACCCCCATCTTAACAGCTCCTTGCTCGGCCTGATTGTTTAGGATCGCATCCGCATAGGATTGATGTTGGGTTTTAGCATTATCTCCCTGTTTCAGACTTTGAACTCGGGAAACAGGACTCACATCATTAATTGGTAGCACAAAAGCTACCTTTCGTTTATCAAAGACCTTCGCATAATTCTGATTAGGAGAATCAGAACAGCCAATAGCGTGATCAGTATCATTTAGCGGTAGCATAAAACATACCTTCTTATGCGGCAATTCAGAAACCCTATCAGCCATCTGTGACGTTTGTCTTGGCTCAAATGGTTTTCCGTCAATATTCTTGATCTTTCTCGCAAACACATTTGAATTTTCTGCATTTTGATCATCCATACCGCAGAAACACAGACCAAACTACGCAGCCGCAACCCTCGAGCAAAAGAATCTCAGAAGAAAAAGATTGATTTGCTGAAAGAAAACAGACCTGCCGAACCAATTTAAGCAAAAGCAGTAATCAAACCAAGGGAATCGGACCTGCTGGAATCGCCGACCAAAACCCTAAGAATGAATGATTATGCAAATCGGTCTGCAATTTGTATCCCACAATCGCCGGAACTAACACCTTAATCTGATCGACAACACCAAATTCAGATTGAAACCAAACCCTAAACACGGTAATGTCAGAATCGTATGTAAAAATCTGATCAGATCAAGAAACACTAGATACAGCACCACTAGCGTAGAAACCCTAAACCGATCCTTCAAACAACCAACCCCTAAAGATAATAAAATCGATACAAGATCAGGGACAGATTGAAGAACCTAGAGTTGTGCAGAATCGCTTAGGATCGCCCAAAATCGCCCAGAGCCCCCCATCAGAGATTTGCGGCCATTATGCCCGACCATTACAACTCGTAAGTAACTTTATAATCAATGTATATAATAATTTAGATTCAATCCGGGCATTAGGTGTACATTTCTCTGTGCTAAAGGGGGTTATGTGAGGCTCCACTCTATCCTGTTGATAGCTGGAGGAAGAGGGAAAATAGGAATAATGCCCTGCTTTTAGGGGGACTCAAGTAGATTCCCTCATCTTTCGCAACTCGATTCCCTCATCTATAAGGACAATGGGAAATACGAATCCCTAGGACAACGGAAAACTTTATACCTTTCCTTTACTGTAAAGTGAGGCACTTATTAACTCCTCGGACATTCACAATGTCAGTAGCTTGCTGTCTTCTCCCTCACAGCGCATTCCTTTTGAAAGCAGGGGTTGCAAGCTAAAAAAAGTAGACCTATATTCACCAGCTATCTTTCTTTCAGTTCCGTTCCAATTTAACCTTAATAGGTGGGCTGGGATACTAGCAGGGAAGAGGAATTAAGTAATCGCTTTTCAAAGCTCTTTACCTAATTCGTGTGTCACCGCTGAGATGGTTGTTGTTCAAAGACTTACCGTGAATAATAGAATAGGTTGACGAAAACGAATCTTATTAGTTTCCGCTTATAGTCTTACCAAGGTGTAGCGTTATAGTCTTACCAAGGTGTAGCGCATAGCCATCTACTTGCATGCGAAGGCTGTTAAGCTGTTGTATAGGAATGCAACCTATCCCCCTCCTATGAGAACCCTATCAACCAAGAATCCAATGGGACTAGACACCGAAAGATAAGAGGATGGAAACAAGATGTTAGCAAGCCTGCTAGACCGTGTTTACTCATGCTCTGGTTACTACCCATCCTCAATTGTTTTTTGCTAGCTATCCAGCAGTTACTAGATGCTGACTCATTCCCTTGAATTATTCTCTTTTGTTTTGCTCCCTCACACCTTGAAGAAGAGCTGATCTTTCCAGGTCCATTCGAAGCTGTCCGTTGCCATAGAGAAACGATCCCACAACTTGGGTTACAAAGTGGAACGATCCACTCCGCGCTTTCACCTGTACCATATTCTTTCTTGTTATTCTTCAGGAATCTGCTCTAAAGACCCAAAAGCAATGAGGTGTTGGTTCTGCGTGGGTTGGATAGCTCACCGGTCATGGGAGAGACTCCCTGGACATTTAGCATTGGTTCCGGAGGGTAAAGTGATCTCACATCGGCTTGGAAGAGATTGTGGGACAATCAATGGGATACGGAATAAAATAGACTCACTTCAGTAAGGAAGAGTAAAAAAAGCGAAAGAGGCTTTAGTTATTTAGCTGTACTTTGAGGGAAACCAAGATGCTTGGGAGAAAGGTTGAGGGTTCAGAGTACCTGATAACCCCGCTAGGACTGGCAAGGGAAGGAGCACCGGGCCTACCTTTACTCGAGATCTCCTGTGTAATAGCGGGACACTTCGACGGCAAAGAAGCAAGTAAGGATTACTGTACTGAGCTAAGGATTGCTGTACAGAGCTACGGATATACTTCTCAGCACTTTACCTATTGCTTCGCTCTAGTGACAACGTACCTTTGGTGGATAAACTTCTACGAAAAAAGGCTAGAATAGATAAGATAGCTGGAAAACCAGAGGCTAGTGAAGGGCTTGACTAAGGATTTCTTACCCTGTCTCTGCAAAGGCTTGTTAGAACTCTCATCACCCATATGGGACAAAGGGTATCTACCTCAAGTACGGTTTACAACCCTGTGTCGCTTTCGGGTACAGGTTCCCTTTTTTGAAGGTCGTTCGAGTTTTTCCTGGGAGTATGGCATGGGTTACTTCAGCGCCTAGTACTCGAACATTGGCTCGAGGTATGAGTTGATAGAAAAAAGCTAAATGCTCTTAAGATCGTCTCTCTGTCTGCATTGTTGTGGTACCTAGGCTTTCTGACAGATCTGAGCGTGCTATTACGCATTCAATCTTCTTGACATAAGTACTAGGTTATCAAAGTGCAGGGAACGTATCCAACATAGCTACAGGGGAACATTTCCCTTGATCAGACCAACTAGGGCTCTCATGGTGAAGCAAACACTGTCAATCTAACTATTCTATAACAACTATCAAACTAATTCTATGACCATTGTAGACCTTTAAAAACACAATTTAACAACCTTAATGAGGATTAACCTAAACTTGTCTCAACTGCAGTTCACAAGTACAAGATTTGGATCAGCAACAGGAAAATTGAATCTAGCACACCGGAAACCCTCACAGTAAGTAAGAGTTGATAGGTGGTTCATTTTCGCTTTGGTAGATGATGGATAACCAAATCAGGGAAGAGTGTGCCCCCATTCATTACTCGCCAAGGCCCTATCCAACCTTGCCTGCCTAGTCCCCTCACCAAGTAGAATTTGTGCCTACATAGCCCTTCATCTGCACGAAAAGAAGAATGATTTCTACTATGATAATGGATGGTTGAGTGGAGAAATGGACGGTAATTAATCAGGATTTCCACCTCAGACCTGAGAAGGTAAATACCGACGGAGAGGCCTTAATTCTATGAGAGAGGGTTAGCCGTCGGTAGGCATTATTCCAGCTTAAGAAGGAATGAAGTGATAAGCCACACCAAGAGATTCGTGGTACTTTAGTTTTGGCATCCATGATCAGAGCTTTAGATATTCTATAAGAGAAACTCATCAACGCCAGCCACCATCCGTCTGTATTGAATGCCACCATCTGTCTGTATAGGAAGGAGTCATTTCCACGGTAGCCACCTTTTTCTGTATTGAATGGAGTCATTTCCACGGAGGTTTCTTCTTAGCTTTCTTGCTAGTATTAGTGTTTCTTGGAGGCTTTCTTTTATTCTTTGTTTTCTTAGCTTCCATATCAGTATTGGCCTATGCAACAAGCTCTCCATGGTTATGCCGAGTATGGAGAGCTAGGTTGCATATGGGTTCGAGACAAAGAAAGATCAAGGCAGCATATCAGCTTTTCCTTTATACTTTACTTGGATCTGTTTTTATGTTATTAGCTATTCTGTTGATTCTTTTCCAAACAGGATGAAATGTGGGGATTTACCTATCTGATCAGATAGGTAAATCCCCAACATTGTTCCTTGGAGGCATCTAACCAACGAATAGTATCTTGATCCAAAAGGCTCATCTTTGATTCCAGAACATTCGTAGCTATCCAAATAATATTTTATCGTATCTATCTACTATAATAAAAAAGGGACTTGAAGAGAAGATGAAAAAAAACCCTAATGCTCTCTCCTAGCATGGCGATTTTTTCCTCTTGCTGATCCTTTCTTCTTTTCGTAATCAAATGTATAACAGTCTGTGATCATTGATTTGGCTTGCTAAATCTGTGTAACGAACTAGTTAGCATTTGTGTCCGTTTGGAAGTAGGGTTTTCTTTTTGATTCTTAGTCGCCGCCTTTTTCTTGTGTTTGATCAATCTGCATAGAGGTATTGGTTAGTCGATATATAGATTTACCAATTTCGCTATTCAATTTTGTAAGAACTATGGATTAGGGTTTGCTAGATTAGGGTTTTTTTTCTGTTTTCTTTTGTGTTTTCGGTTTTCTGGTTTTCTTGTGGTGCATGGTTTTCTGTTTTACATAGTATTTGAGAGAGGACATTTATTCAGAATGGATGGTCGTAAGAAATCTGACTTTCAACCCTATCGTGGAAAGCCTCCATTGTTCTCTAAGGGCAATCTGAAACCTGCGGGTAGTCATGGTTTTAATGATGGCAATCTGAAACCTGCGCGTAGGGGAATTTTCAAGTCTAATGCAGAACCAAGACCAATCAATGTAATTGATGAACTTGAAAAGGTCTCCGTTCCGGTTCCTGTGGCTGATGCTGCCAAGGAATCTTTACCGGACATGGAGAATTTGAATAAAATCATACATGATGGTGGGAGTATGCAGGATACGCCGGTTAATCCAGATATGGAGCGACCGGAATGTGAAAATCTAAGTGAAAATAAGGTCGGTCAGGAAGGTGACCAGGGAACCAACGGGATTGTGGGTAGCAGTTCCAAATCTATGTCTTATGCTGATTCTTTGCTTGGAAACAAGTCCGTAAAGGTGAACTTTCGTTCTCTGGCTAGTGATTCGGTGCATGAGGGGTGTGATGTTGTTCTTCCAAGAGAATCTGTGCGTAGTGTTCAAGACAAGATGGCAAATACTTTGGTTGGTTATTTTCTCGGGGATAGAGTGGCCTACCCTGTAGTGGACTATTTTATCCGTAACAATTGGAAAAAATATGGAATCCAGAAGTCCATGATGAACGCCAATGGATTCTTTTTCTTTAAATTTGCTGATGAAGATGGTATGATGAAGGTTATGCAGGATGGCCCTTGGATTATTCGTTCTCTACCTATTTTTCTCAACAAATGGAACCCTTCGACTAAGTTAGAAAAAAGGAAGTCAAAAAGGTCCAGATATGGGTTAAAATTCACGATGTTCCGATTGCTGCGTATACGGAGGATGGCCTTAGCATGTTAGCGACCATTATTGGGGATCCGAAGGCCCTAGATTCTTATACTACATCTATGTGTATGGACATGTGGGGACGTAGTAGCTATGCTAGAGCACTTATAGAGGTTTCGGCTGATAATAATCTTAGAGAAGAGATCACTATGGCGATCCCGGATCTGGAGGGAGAAGGTTTTGTTAAGGAAGTTATGTCCGTGGAGTATGAATGGTATCCGCTTCGTTGCGCTCATTGTTGTGTGTTTGGTCATTCTGATGATACTTGTCCTCACCAGGTTTTGAAACAAGGTAATGTTAGGAATACGGATAAGGGTGGTAAGCAGCATAATCAAGTTAGACGTCCTAATAATTTTCAGGTGATTGATGAGGAGGGGTATACCGGAGTTCATACTAAGAAGATTGCAAGGAAAACTGGTTTTCCGGTGAACAAACCTAAGCCAAAATTCGAATATAGGCCTGTGGTGGGTAAAAAGAAAGAGGAGCCGATTCAGGTTTCAAATCCTTTTGATGTCTTAAATGACCCAAGTTTAAATGATGAAGAGGGTGGTAACATTCCAGATTCAAAGAAACATATTGAGGACGAGGATGAGGTTGTTGATGATTTTTATGAGTCGGATGGATTTGAGATGGATGGTTTTTTGAAGCAAGGTACCATTAAAATTGATGTTAAAAAAGGGGCAAGCACTCCTTCTTCATCGGTTAATAATGGTTAGTATTGCTTCATGGAATATTAGGGGTTTGAACCGCCCCATTAAGCAAACGAAGGTTCGTCATGCTATTAAGGATTTCAATTTGAGTTTATGTGCTATTCCTGAATCTCATGTGGAGGTGGGTAATCTTTCTAGAGTTTGTAAGGCAGTTTTTCGGTCGTGGCATTGGACGTCTAATAGGGCTCGATGTAATAAAGGAACGAGAATAATTGTTGGCTGGAATCCTAACGTGTTTGATGTTATGGTGCTGTCCGAAACCGATCAGGTTATGCACCTGCAACTGGTGTTTAAAAAGGAAAAAGTTATGATTTTTTGTTCGATTATTTATGCTGCTAACTATTACGTTTCAAGGAGGGAGTTATGGAATCACCTTTCGATGCATAAAAATTTCGTTCGTAATGATTCGTGGGTTATCTTAGGTGATTTTAATTCGGCGCTGAATCTGGAGGATAAGTCTATGGGGAGTTCTTCGGTTTCTACGAGTATGAAGGAGTTTCAAACGTGCGTCGATGATATTCAGATGATGGATTTAAATCGTTCGGGAGTTCATTTTACGTGGAATCAAAAGCCCAAGACGGGGATTGGTTTAATGAAGAAGATTGATAGAGTGATGGGTAATTCTCAGTTCATATCCAACTTTCCTAGTGCGGTTGCGGTCTTCTATCCAGCTAGGTTATCCGATCATTGCCCATGTGTTCTCAAGATTTCGGAGTCTGTAAAGTTAAAGCATCGATCTTTCAAGTTCGCAAACTTTCTGGTGCACAAACCGGAATTTTTACCGATTGTGAAGAAAGGTTGGGCTACTACTATTAGTGGTGTCCATCAGTTTTCGGTTGTTAAGAAGCTTCGGCTTCTTAAATCCCCTCTCCGAGTCTTATTCTTTCAGCAAGGGAATTTACATAAAAGAGTTCAAGATTTAAGAGATAAGCTTGATAGGATTCAACGAGACATTGATAGTGACCCGTCGTTTGAAACTTTTCGGAAGGAGGAAGCCACTATCCGAAGTGAGTTTCAGGTTGCTTTACTTGATGAAGAGCGTTTTTTGAAGCAGAAATCCAAGGTTGACTGGTTAGCGGCAGGTGATATGAATACGGCTTTTTTCCATTCGGCCCTTAAAAATAGAATTCATTATAGCCGTATTAATGTTATTCGGGATACTAGTGGGAATGTTTATGAAAATGATACGGTTCAGAAAGCGTTTGTTGATCATTATGAGAATTTTTTGGGTTGCCCGGGTGTCACTTCACTTAGTCCGTCTCTTGAGTTATTTACTAAAACTTTGGGTAGGGATGTTGCTGATCATATGGTTCGGCCAGTTACAGCGGAAGAGGTTAAGAAAGCCATGTTTTCGATTGGGTCGGATAAAGCTCCAGGTCCGGATGGGTTTACCGTAGGTTTTTTTAAGAGTGCCTGGCCGATTCTCGGTGATGATGTTTCAAAAGCGGTTATTGATTTTTTCGCCACAGGTAAACTGCTTCGGGAATTAAATCATACGATTATTGTTCTTAGCCCTAAGATTCCTTCCTCGTCTGTGGTTACGGACTATCGTCCTATTGCCTGTTGCAATGTTTTGTATAAATGCATTAGTAAGATTGTTGCTGAAAGAATTAAAGTGGTGTTGAATGATATTGTTAGTGTCAACCAATCAGCGTTTATCCCGGGAAGGAAAATTTCGGATAATATTTTGTTAACGCAAGAGTTAATGCATAATTACCATAGAAATATTGGTCCTCCTAAATGTGCGTTCAAAGTTGACATTTAAAAGGCTTATGACACCGTTGATTGGAGTTTTCTAAGGAGTATTTTGATCGGGTTTGGGTTTCATTCTAGCATGGTTAACTGGATCATGGTTTGTGTTTCTACGACCACGTTTTCAGTGTGTATTAATGGTGATGTGCATGGTTTTTTCAAAGGTAATCGGGGTTTAAGACAAGGTGATCCTATTTCGCCGTATCTGTTCACCCTAGTTATGGAGATTCTTACGGCTATTTTACAGCACACGGTTAGGATTGATTCGTCGTTTAAATTTCACAATAAGTGTGAACGCCAACAGATTATCAACCTTTGTTTTGCAGACGACTTGTTTATCTTCTCTAAGGGTGAGATCGCTTCGGCCAGGTGCATTATGAACTCTCTCAATTCTTTTACGAAGATGTCGGGGCTGCTGCCTAGTGTTCACAAAAGTACAGTCTTTTTCTCTAATGTGCCTTCGTTTGTCAAAACGGCTATTTTGAATATCATGCCTTTTGTGGAGGGTAGTTTGCCGGTTAGATATCTGGGTGTGCCTCTTATATCTACTCGTTTACTGTTTAAAGATTGTGATGTGCTGGTGGAGAAGTTTGAGAAGCGTATCATGCACTGGCAAAATAAATTACTATCTTTTGCGGGAAGGTTGCAACTTATTATATCAGTCTTGTCTTCTTTGCATGTTTACTGGTCTTCGGTGTTTATTCTGCCAACTCGGGTGACTCTTAAATTGGAAGCGATGATGCGAAATTTTTTATGGTCCCAAGATAGTGCTTTTCAAAAGGGTCGGTCAAAAGTTTCCTGGAAAGCGGTTTGTGTTCCTAAATATGAGGGTGGGTTAGGTATTCGACGTATTGGTGATGTTAATAAAGCTCTTATGTCGACACATATCTGGAGTATTCTTTCTAGGCGCGACTCTTTGTGGGTTGAATGGGTTTATTCTTACAGGTTGAGAGGTAAAAATTTTTGGGCTTCTAATGTTCCTGCTTCTTGTTGCTGGTCGTGGAGGAAGATTCTTCAGATTCGGCAGGATATGAGGAGGTTCGTTTGGACCGATGTTGGGAACGGTTTGAACACCTCAGCTTGGTTTGATACATGGAGTGATTTAGGTCCGCTAAATCAGATAATTTCGCCTAGAATTATTGCTAACGCAGGTTTCAATATGGAATCCAAATTTTCTGACATTTATTCGAACTTTAATTGGAACTGGCCGGTCGCATGGAGAGATACTTTTCCGGTTCTTATACATCTTGATCAGTTGATCTTTGATCCGAATAAGGAAGATAGACTTTTGTGGCGTCAAGTGGATCACCTCCATGATTTTTCTTCGGCTTGTGCATGGGACTCAGTTAGAAACCGTGAGCCGGAGGTAGATTGGTGTCCTATTGTTTGGTTCGCTCAATGCATCCCGCGTCATGCTTTCTTAATGTGGCTTATTATGAGGCGCAAGTTACTTACTCAGGATAAAATATTGAAGTGGGACTTCTCGCGTAGGAAGAATATGAATATGATGTGCTGTCTGCTATGCTATGCCAATCATGACTCTCATAATCACTTGTTTTTCGAGTGTAAGTTTTCGACTAAAGTTTGGTGTATGGTTAGGCATAAAGTGGGAATGGAATCGGTTCAAGCGAAGTGGGAGGATATTGTTGAATGGCTTCTAGTGCGGTCTAAATCCAAATCAGCGTTCAATTATGTTGCAAGGTTATTAGTAGCGGCCAGTGCGTATTTCATTTGGCAAGAACGTAATGAGAGATTATTCAAGAACCAGTTGAGACCTCCTGAAACTATAAGAGAACTTATTTTCCAACAGGTCCGATACAAGCTAATTGGGGGCGAAGCTGAAGGATTGTGTAAATGTGAGAAGGCTTCTAGGCGAATGGGAAATTTATGGGTCTGAAATCCAAGATGGTGGTGGCTAGTTGAGTAGTTTTGGTAGTTTGTCTTGTTTTTTTCTAGAGGGTAGTCTAGTTGTTTTTATTACCTGTTGGTAGTTTCTTGTTTTGGATCTTTGTTTACTTTCATGGGGCATGTCCTGTGATTGAACTAGTGTAGACTATCTACACTACTTGTTTTGTTTGGTTTGTGAATATATAGAATCACCGGGGTAACCCTTTACCCAAAAAAACACATTCGTAGCCTATTCGTTATCATAATATTCAGCTTGGAGAACAAGAGCTCGGATATCCCTTTGAGCTCGTCCATTCGTTGGGTGATCCCTTGCTCTCACGTTCGAGTGTTTGCTCGTCGTTTAGGCCGATGAGTGAGATTTCTGCTCATTACAGTCACCTCCGGGCTTCTTCGCACCTGGATAGTACTAGGACCCTTGTGCCCCGGCCCTTGATCAGATAAAGCTGCCCGCCCTATGACCCACAACTCAAAATGAGCCTTGCGACGAGACGCGGACATTCCCCATGCTGCGGTTCCCTCCGGTCCGTTCCCGGGTTAGGTTAGGGGAACATCCGAGTGATTTCCTTCGTGGATCCAAACGCGCTCACAAGGCGCACAATAAGAATAAGACCAATAGAGAATTCATAAGGGACCATTTGAGCAGCAGATCGTAATGCTCCTAGAAACGCATATTTAGAATATAGAGGAGTGAAAGTTCCCAACAATCAATGACTTTTTAATTTCCTTATATGAACCGTATGAGCACGTCCTTTGTCACCCCCCCCACCGCGCTTACGGCTCTATACCCCAACCCAACTTGCTCGGGCCCCGGGTCCTTCCTTTCTATTCCTCGGTAAGCGGACTGTAGGAGCATGGGGTATCTGCTTTTGACTGATAGAAAGCATCTCTCTTTTGTCCCTCCTGACCGAACCCGCAAAAAAAGATAAATAGATCAAGTTTTTCTTGCCGGGAGAGTTGCGACGGAGACATCTTTATCTGAAGAGGAGGCTTCGTCGTCCGGCTCCTCATAAATGATGTTAGGATGGGCCGCCCATCCTCGGAATCCTAAAAAAAGAGAGAGGGAACATAATCACTTTCTTTCAGTGACATATCTAATCAGACTGAATAGGATTTTAAGAGCTGTCACGATCATTCACATCCCTTTCAGTAGGCAGGAAGGGCGCGGAAGCTACCGTTTCTAGAATGCAAGCAAGCTAGCGACTCTCCTAGTAGCGAAGGAAAGGGGCATTCGGGAAGCGACTAGTCGCTTCTGGCAAGCTTCTAGAAGGCCGATCACTACATAGAGAGATCCATATACCAGTCATGAGCGAGAGGGAAGCCTAGAGAGGCGGAAGCAGTAGCTTCTAGGACGAAGCCGGGCCACTAGTGGAGTGGCCAAGGAGGCCTACTATACTGATACTGGATTAGTAACCGGTGAAATCCCCAAATAAAATTTCAGTGAACTATTGAAGCTATCAGTGTGATTGATCAGACAAGTACCAAGGCTTTCGGTATACTTCTTTCATTTCCGAATTTGCTTGCAACAAGTCCTAGCATTAGTATGAGTTCGTTGACCGCGTAAGGGTGATCCATCTTGATGACGAATTCCATGATAACAAGAAATAGAAATTAATCGTTCGATGTCTGCTCATTCTCCCCTCTTCAATTCCCAATGAACAACATGATCTTGACCTATCATTTGTTCAATTTGGTCGATCTGATACTTAGTTAATTATTTTATCTTTATGTTCCCACTGATACCTAATAGATAACGAACCAGAATGGCTTTTTTAGGCCCAATTCCATCTATTTTTATTGAGGCAATTCTTACTTGTTCATCGGCAACTGATCTAGCTCCTGAAATATATAACATTCTTGATCCTTCCTTTTACTAGTCTTCTCGACTGGAATCAAAAAAGATTCTCCGCTCTACTCCTACTCCTTCTCCTTTAGGATAAGGTCGTCGTTGGTCCTTTTTTGCACTAAAAAACTAGTCAGAGCAACTAACTGTCTACGTACGAAATTTACGGAATAGGGATAAGAAAGCAGGCGGGATAAAAGAAGAGCGAGGTATAGTGAGAAAGCTCACCCCTGCCTTTAGACGATAAAGCCTTCTTTTACATCCCATCCCCTAGACAAATCAATAGGAAATGCTACAAGCTATTGTTGTTCTTTTGACGATGAACCACTCTGGTACAACAAGCTAAAGTGACCTCTATGCTTCACCCCCGGTGCGTAGGGCCGATCCCCTTGTGCTAGAGGGAGGACCAGAAAATTTGTGTTAAGCATATAGTTGGTTCTTGTCTTGTTTAGGCATTTGGTGCCCTCTCTGCCGGCCTGCTTAGTGGTAGAGCCACCTTCTTTGGGGTCAGTGAGGAGGACTGGACAATCCCCCACTCCGGCGGTTTCTTTCTTTCTTTCCAACCGGATTCTACCCGGCCCGGTCCTATTTCAAACAAAAGAAGCAAAGAAGGGAAATCCTCGTAAAGGCAGCAAGGCGTGTCGCCTTCGAATTGAGTAGTGAGTCTTCTTTCTACTCTACTTTTGTAATAGAAAGTAGACTCAAGCCTCACCCCTTCATGTATGTGAATTTTCTGATCTAGTTATATGGACTGATCTTTTTCCGTTTAAAAGAGGGTCTATTTTGATAGATTGAGATAGACAGGAACTAAGCAATAAGAACAGAATACCCAAGGCTTACTCCCATTTCTCTCTACTCTATCTATGAAGGCTATGAAGGAAGCTCACCACTGAGCTCATCAGAACTCAAATCTAAATGAGTCAGCCCTTTCAAGTTCCCAAAACTTGTTGGTACTAGACCAGATAAATTCTTATTACTAGTAAAGTTCAGCTTTACCAAACTGCTCAAACGCCCCAACCTTTTAGGGATGGTGCCAGAAAGCTGATTCTTTCTCAGATACAAGCCTTGAAGCTTAAGCGAATCGCCAAACTCCGGAGGAATGAGACCAGTAAGCAAATTCCCAGATAAATCCAACGTTGTAAGATTTGTCAGGCGAGAGAGTGATCTTGGAATTGATCCAGAAAGCATGTTATTGCTTATCAAAAGATCTACCACGACCACACAGTTCCCCATGTATGGTCCCAGACAACCTATTGTAAGACCGATAAAAAAACTCCACGATGTTGAGCGTAGCTCAGATCAGGTATATTAACCTGAGAAAAAGACAAAGATGACTTGGAAGGAATCGACCCGGATAGATTATTAGGAGAAAGAACTAGGCATTATAGTTGAGCCAAGTCAGCAAGATTCTCTGGTATAGGCCTACTAAGATTGTGATTTCCAAGGTCCAATGTGTATTCAAAGGTCCTTTCAACTACTATTACAGCTCGTACAACCTTGAGTAATCTGTGTATCTCAACTAGTGAAATAAGTTACTTGCCTAGTGCTACTCCTCCTCCATAGAAGACTTGCTAGAATAGCTTGCATGGAGAGCTACCACCTTTCTCTCTTGATTTTGCTTCGGGTACACTAACTTTCTTTAGTCTCTATCCTTCTACTAGCCGACTAGGAGTTAGAAAAGCCTGACTTCATGCTTACAGGGTACTAAGATTCACTGCTTTTCTCCTCTAGCCACAGACATACTTGACTACCACAGACCTCCTTTACAACTTGAACTATCAAGCCAATTAGTAACACAGGCTCCTTGTCCGGCTGGGAAGGATCTATACACCAATATCTCGAGAGGAAGTACTGCACTGCCTGGACAGCTAAAGGATGAACTCTAAAGTTTCCCATTGGATAAGATAGAGCTAATTATGGTTTAAAGAGAAGGTGGTTTAAAGAATAATGCCAGCTGGGACAGATCTTATTTGAAAGAAAGTTAGCAACCATTGGCTTGTAGGGCTGTGCTACTGGACTGGGTTGGCTACTCTCTGTGATCCCAGCTGTTATTATCAGATAGCTAGGACTGATTCTACAGCTCCTTCACACAGGGTACGGAGGGGGATACCTAAAGAGAAAGTTTAGAGTTCTTACTTCCAGCCTTCGTTGCTTCACTCTCCTAGGAAGGACTTTACCTCTCTATCTTATAGATGTAATAGGATTTAGAATTCTTCCTCTTAGAGCTTTCCCTCATATTACAATACTAGAGGCATGGAGGAAGCATTGAAAGGAAGGAATGATCACCATACTTACTCCCCTATACCTGAAGGACATATCAAAGAGGATATACCCGTAAGAAGGAATATAAATAAAAACTTGAGGCTGGTTGAGTGAAATACGGCATGAAACCAATACTAGAAGAGTAAGGAGGAAGCATTAGAAGAAAGGGTTCCTCCCTCATAGAACAGTCCTATGGCTTCTTAGAGAAGGGTAAAGGCACTCATAGCAAGATTCAAAACTGCAAACAGAAGACTCTAATCACTGGAAGGAAGCTAGGCAGGAGCCATTCAAAGCTTTGAGTTACCTCAGCTTGAGAGCGCTTGATAGAAGGAGTCATAATGCATTCGATCCCCTATATAGTTCCTGACGAGAAGACGAAAAGATGCATCGTCTTATCATCTGTTCTGCCTTTTGCATCTTCCTTGATGGTTATAGCAGACGAAGACGGAAGACATTGATCTAGTTATCTTTTTATCTATCCTCTTTCTAAAGAAAGATAAGCAAGGTTTTTCTCAGTACTGGCAAGAAGCCTTAAGAAAAGAAGCTCTTTCTAGTGGAAGAGGCTGGGCAAGCACATCAAAGGGCCAGGTTTTTAGTAGTTCAGGGTTGCCGAGAGTCCCAGCATAAAACTTTTATCTGACTAGGAGCAGCTAATCCCCTACCTATATAGTCAAGAGGGATGGAGCCCCGAAAGAAGTAAGGCTAGTCGATTTCCAAGATTTTAGTAGCTCAGGTAAGGTTCCCGGGATTGGAGTGGGTCTATTAGCACAGGGACAGACCTGTTAGAAGAATCCCTACGGCATCCTTAAGAGGCTCAAAGATCTTGAAAAAAGAACGAGTGAGGACGTGTCCAATCTGAACCAAGCTCAAAGCTAAAAAATAATAAGGAAACACACTCTTTGTTGGAACGAGGAAGAACTGTTGACGTAAAACCCGCTTTTCCGCTCTTTCCCTCTCTTCTTTGCGACAAGCTTCGGAACCTAAGTCAGAGAGATGAGATCTCATTGCCAGTGTTCTTAGATATAGTAGGGACCTGCTTGTGCCAATAGCAAAAAACCAGATCGTTGCCCGAACTACCCTTCTCAATGCCTGTTTTCTTACTTTCATTTCTATTGTAAATAGTAGTCAACGGCTCGCTCAAAGGAAAATCTAACAAGCCAATGTTTGCGTTCGGGCGAGTGCATAGCCATCGATCTCGAGTGATCCCAGTCTATGATCTAGAGTCCCTAAGAAATTACTGTAAGATGTGAATGATGCTTTTCTTTTGACTTTCCCTAAGATGAAGCTAGAGTCGTCAAAGTCCATAGTCGACAAAGAAAGAATGATTTAGTTCCGATTCCCTGTCTTAATCTTTTCTAGAAAAAGGCTTCCATTTCTCTACTAGAGTACGAGATAAATTCAAAGAGGACTAGATCCCTGAGAAAGAAGATTTTTTGGTAGAATGCTAAACTGAGAAGGCTAAGTAAGCAATGAATCGCGGAGAAAGCTCTTTTTTCCCTTAACTTTCCGATTTCCTATGCCGAAAGATCGATCTGGTTTAGCGCTTTTCATTTTTCTTTTTTTTGGTATTGATCCTGGCTCAGAAGGAAGACCAGAAAGGTGTACCGGTGGAGCACTTTACCTTATTATAGATTATAGAAAATAAAAAAAGAAAGAATTCCCCCTCCCTTATGCTATCTGGATCTATGGTAATGAAATCATTTATCTTCTTAGATGGTGGCTGGCATGGATGAGTTTCTCTTATAGAATATCTAAAGCTCTGATCATGGATGCCAAAACTAAAGTACCACGGGTATCAAAACACTTTGTTTTGATACACAAACTAACCCTAATTCTCTCTCTAGCAATGGCGACCTCTTCTCTTCGTGAAACCCTAGTTTCTTTAGCGTGATTCTTCAAGATCAGATCAAAGATTAGAGGGTTAACATCTAATTCTCAATCTGGTTTGCGGATTTCTTTGTTTGTCGGCTAGGGTTTTCTGTTTTTATTTAAAATCGCCGCCTTCACTTCTGATTCGAGCATATTGGATTGATTTCACTTCTGGTCGATCAGCCTAGATTTATCAGTTTTTATGTCTGATTTGTAAGATTCATGGGTTAGGGCATCAGCTAGTTTAGGGTTTTGGTTTTCTTTTTGTTCGTTGTCATCTGGTTCGTGTGGTTTCGTGGGGCTTGCTTTATTTTTTCCGTGGGGTTATAGAGAGTTGTTAACTTTGTAATGGATGATCGAATGAAATCTGGTGGAAGGCCGCCTTTGACGTTTAAACAGATTGCCGATCAAATTCTGGATGTTGATGGTAATACTGTGCAGCCAAGACGTGGTATAAACATCATTGATGAACTCACAAAGGTCACTTTACCGGTTCAATTGGATAATCTGGGTTCATCAACAATAGGTTTCGATGGAGTGGAATTGTCGGCCGATCAGGGGAGGTTTGCGAAACCACCTGTTGAGCGATCGGAACATTGTTGGGATTATCCCAATATGGGATATTCGCCTTTATCAGATATGGTTGGAATGAATGTGTCGGATGCACAAGGAAAATCACGAAATACGGGGGTTGCAAATCCTACATCATTTGCTAACATTGTTAAGAACGCCAAGGAGAATGCTAAGGTGAACTTCAGGGTGATGGAATCTACCGAAACTGTTGAGGGTGCTGATGTTGTAATTCCGTTGACATCGGTTCAACAAGTCAATGATAGGTATGCTAACACTTTGTATGGATATTTTCTGGGTAAACGGTTAGCTTTTCCGGTGGTCGATTATTTTGCTAAAAACAACTGGGTTAAATATGGTCTGTCACGGCTAATGATGAATGCAAACGGGTTCTTTTTCTTTAAGTTTAGTACTAAGGAAGGGATGAATCGAATGTTAGAGGATGGGCCTTGGTTGATCAGAAACGTACCGATAATCTTGAGGGAATGGTCGGCTACTTTAAAGATGGAAAAAGAGGATATTAAAGTTGTTCCAGTTTGGGTTAAGATGCATGATGTGCCGTTAGCGGCATTTACCGAGGATGGTCTTAGCTTGGTTGCTTCTAAGATTGGGAATCCTAAGATGTTGGATTCGTATACTGCCACGATGTGTGCTGAGTCTTGGGGAAGAAGCAGCTATGCTAGAGCACTTATTGAGGTTCAGGCAGAGGCTGAGTTAAAGAAGAGTGTTACTGTTGCAATTCCATCCTTGGATGGTAATGGTTATTCAAAGGTAGAGGTCAAAATTGAGTATGATTGGGAGCCTCTAAGGTGCTCCTCTTGCTGTGTGTTTGGTCATGACGATTGCTCATGCCCAAAGAACCCTCAGGTTACTTCAAGTGGGGATTCTGGAAAGAATAATGATGATTTTCAGGATGTGGGTACTAAGAAAAAGAAAGTTAATAATCAAGGCCTCCATATGAAAAATCAGAAGCCGAAGGTAGTGTACAAACCAGTTGTCAAACCTAAACCAAAATCGTCCTTGAGGAGTCCGGTGTATAACCAGGTTTCAACATCAAACCCGTTTGACATCCTTAAGGACGATGATGGTAATCAGGGAGGTAGTACTGTGGGTCGAGTGGAGAAGAAAGCTGCGCAGACTAGAAGTGACAAGCAGGATTCGGATGAGGAGGAGGTCGTTGGAGCCTATAATGAAACTAGTGAATTTATGACCTCGGGTACACATTCGTCATCTTCGAGAGCAAAGGCTAGCACCTCTTCCACAAAATTCTCCAATGGATAGATCTTTTTTGGTTCATGTGAAGGGGTTGCCGGTTTCTGGCAATTTCATTTTTGATGCCCGGGCATCCATCCAATGCATTCTTTTCGATCTTGTACCCACGGAGCGGTACACTGAACACCAACCCAATCGAGATGAAAAAAAGAAAGAATAGCAACTACATCAACAACCTTGATTCCTGACGTGAACGGCCACTTTCTTGGAACTAATTCATAGGCGCTTGAAATTCGTTATAGAAGTAACACTATATAAACAAATATAACAAGTGTGCAGCAGCATCAACCAACAGAAAAACGTAGTCACGGACTGTGCTATAATGCACCCCAAGGGGGCTTTTACTTGCTGATGATGATTGTGGCTGATTTTATTTTGTTAGTGGTGTGAGTTTGTAATTTTAGATGACTGGTGTGTTTGTTTTGCGATGTTGGTCGCTTGTTCACTCTCATTAGGCATGTCTTTCGAGAGAACTGGGGTGTGTTTTTGCACCGGGGTAACCCTTTACCCAAAAAAATATAATGCACCCCAAAAAGGGAAGAGCTCCTTCTCAATCCCATTCGTACCATGTCTACTTCTTTACTATGGAACATGTCTTCGGAGGCTAATGTCGGTGAATCGGTTAATATGACATAGACCGGAGAATGATTAAATGCTTCTTTGGGAAAGAACTCCTTGCTAACTACTTCAACTTTCGACTAGGGCAGCAGCTCCCTCTTGCACAACTCCCCCGAACAGCCCAGATCTGATTCACTTTCAGAACCTCTTCGTCGATTCCTAACCTTAATAACTTATTTAATCAAAAAGTCATTTTATAGAGTAAGACCGTTACTAAGAAGGAAAAACCCCATCTCGTTCGACAACAAGCCCAAGCCCTTCTCCTCAAAGAGCACTAGTTGCCTTTCAAATTATAAAAAATCCAAAAGGTGTTCTCCAAGCCACTTCTTATATGTTTTGATTTGATTCAAAAGAAGTTCGCTTTCTCTGCTCTTCAAAAAACACAAATATCGCTTTAATTCATCATTGGACTGGTTTTCAGTTTAAGAGTCCCCTATTGTGTATTTTGATGCCCCTATCTTCAAAGGCAGAAGAAAAACATCATATTTGAATGATTTATAAATGAATATCAGAAAAAGGATTGACGGATTGAAGGCCAGGTTTCTCTCTTTTGGTGGTAAGCTCACTCTCTTAAAATCAGTCATTTCCCCTATTCCTATACATACCTTGGCAGTGTGGTCTCCCCCTAAGACCGGGATTTCTAAGATGAAAAGTGTTATGGCTAATTGATTATGGGATTCCAATGGTGAGCACAGGCACCACTGGATTGCTTGGGACAGCATTTGTCAATCCATGAAGGAGGGTGGGTTGGTAATTAGACAGGAAAGCTTTGCATGCCAAACTTGCGGGGGCTTATGTTGTTGGTCAGTTTCTCTGGGGCAAGTTTATGAGATCTAAATAGGGTCATCCATTGGATGTGGTGTCTAAGCCTATTTCTTTCTGATTTAAGCTCTCATGTTTGGAGGAATGTTTTCCCTCATGTTAGTACCATTCTGGGCAACTCTCATTGAGTGGTAGGTGCTGGTAACATCAGCTTGAGCATGGCTAACTGGGGTGCTGGTGCTTTTTCTGTGCAGAATGTGGATCTTAATACTCCTTTTAGAGAAGTTATTCAATCTGCTGATTTTTCTACCTTAGTTCTGCCTAGCTTATCCACAGAGGCTCAATCTATTTTGTAAGATATCTCTCTAGATTCTGACATCTCAGATAGACTAGTTTGGCATCATTCCCATTCAGGTCTTTTCTCCTCTGCTTCCTATTGGCATTTTCCCAGAATTCATGGCCAAAAAAGTCCTTGGTGGTCTCTATTATGGAACCAGTGGCTTCCTCCTAAGATGGGTTGATTCTCTTCTTTGGAGATTCCTCAGGAATGCTCTTCCTATGGATGACAGGCTCATATACATGGGCTTTCAAATGCCTTATCAATTTTATTTCTGCATTAGAAGTCAACAGGATTCTTTACTTCATTTGTTTTATCAAGGTGAAACTGCCTCTCATATTCACAGTCAGAAGCACTAGCCATCCTCTTCGATTCAAGCAAGTCGACCATTGAATCTATTAAACTGGGCCACTTCTTCTCCCTCCACAGGAAGACTTCCTTCTTTCCCTTGCCTGACTGGTTATCTCAAACCGGCATTCGAACCCCCTAGAAAGCCTCAGTTATAGACTGAACTTACCTATAGGAGGAGGTTTGATTCCATTGCCATTTACTGTTCCATGCGATCTTTACACTGACACCCCCATCTATTCAAAGGAGAATCAGCTGAAAGAAGAGAGAGCCCCCTTCCCGTTGTTGTCTCTAACTAAACCACCACCAGTACACTCTTCCACTACAAATACTGAAAACCCGATTCCTTCCCAGGCTTTTCTCTTATCCCTGACTTGCTAGTACTCAACCTAGAGATGAAAGAAGTAAGAGCCCCCTCTTGTCGCAAAATAGTAAATTAGGTTCAGTTGGAAAACAGCTATAAATGACCACTACGAACGAAGGATGCAAGTCCTCTCATCGTTCTTAAAATGCACGGTGTATGGTCAGACACTCAAAATGGGTGAAACATAGCAAAGGCATCAGGAAACTGATCAATGAAAGAAACATTACCCATAATTCTATCAATCTTTTTGAGAAGACCCACTCCACTCTTAGGCTTTTGGCTCCAAGTGTATTGCAATTCATGAGCTTGAATATCAAACAATTCAGCTTGTTGTACACAAGCATCAAACTCACGCATCCCAATAGACGAATTAGAGGACCCAAACAACGAATCTTAAATCTTGAGAGCCGAATTGAAATCTCCCATCACCACCCACGACTTATCATGACAGAAAGCCCTATGCTTACATAAATCATCCCAGAGAAGTCTACAGTCTTGATACTTATTCTCAGCATATACAAAAGAGCAAAAAAGAACCTTTTTGCTATCTTTAAAAATAACCTGAACATGAATAAGTTGATCTGATTGAAACAGGACCATAACATCAAACATAACAGGATTCCAACCCAGAATAATTCTCGTTCCACGAGAGCATAAGCCACCATTAGACGTCCAGCACCAATTACGCAACACATACTTACATACATTAGCCAACTTAGAGACATCCACATGAGATTCAAGAATCGCGCACATATCTAATTTGTTATCAGCAACAATAGAACGAACCTCACTTTGTTTCAGGGACCGGTTCAAGCCCCTTACATTCCAAGTCATTATGCTACCCATTTAAACCAGTCGAACCGTGAGTGCTTGCCCCCTCAGTATTAATATGCTGGTCATTATTCATAAACTGTGCCATCTCCGTCGGAGTCACCTCCCTCATCTTGTCATCTACCTGAGGAGATCCATTGGTCTTAATATGCGGCCCCTCATTCTCAGTATCTCTGTTCTCCTCTCCATTTCCATCCACAGCCGCTAAAACATCAAAGGAATTCGATGTTTTAATATGAATAGATCCCGCGCTGGTATCTTGCTTCGTACCTGATGTACTCGCACCCGATCTATTGGCTTTTGGCTTATAAACAAACTTAGGTTTCTGTTTTTTCTGCCCAACTCCAAACTTAGCAACCTTTCTCTTATCTGTGACAAACCCTTCCTCATCCACCGTTACTTGCTTCAGGTTAACATTAACATTCTTAGGACAGTTTTGGTCATTATGACCAAAAATGCGACAAGCAGCACAACGGTGCGGCTTCCATTCATACTCGACTGTGACTTTTTCCATGATAAAACCATCATCCTCCAGCTTCGGTATGGCCACAACTAATTGATCCTTGAGAACATCATCTGCACTAACTTCATTCAAGGCTCTAGCAAAGCTGCTCCTACCCCAGCTATCAGCACACATGTCCGCTGTGTAGCTATCCAGTCTTTTTGGTGTTCCAATCTTCGACGCCAACAAGCTCAAACCATCATCCGTATAGATAGAAATAGGAACATTATGAAGCTTAACCCATATAGGAACTGGCTTTATTCCTTCTTTTTTCAGGCTGACCGAAGGCGACCAGATATTGAGAAATAAAGGAACTTTACGTATTAGCCAAGGCCCACCCGCAAGAACTTTATTCATTCCTTCCTTTGTATCAAATTTAAAAAAGAAGAAACCTTCAGCATTCATCATGATTTTTGCAAATCCAAATTTCGACCAAACATTTTTAACATAATACTGTGGCTATATCCTTCTTACACAACATTTTTAGCATTTTAGCATTCATCATGATTTTAGCATTCATCATGATTTTTAACATAATACTGTGACCAAAAATTTCGACCAAACATTTTTAGCATTCATCATGATTTTTGCAAATTTCGACCAAACATTTTTGCAAATCCAAATTTCGACCAAATTTCGACCAAACATTTTTAACATTTTTAGCAACCTTTCTCTTATCTGTGGCTAGTATTGTTAGAAATGCTTCTGATCATCTTAGGCCATTCTTGATGATGGACCCTCTGGCAACTTTAGAAGCTTTGGTTCGTAAGGGCTCTTATCTAGAACTAACGCTTTGATCCTTATCCTTTCGCATCAAGAGTACCCACGCATCTCAAACCCTTTATCCCAACAACCCCATGATGAACAGAGAGGAACCCGATGAGGGAAGTGGGACAATGTTCAGACCTTAGCTGTCACAACAAGCAACCAATCAATTCCAGTCCCAAGAGCAGGTAAAACGAGGCATCGACGGATGGGAACTCCTACTCGAGCTGTAACAGCGGGTAGGGAAAGAGCGCTTACTTTTACACCGACTAGGAGAAGAGTAAGGGCTGATTCAACTAGCACTGGTTACGTCCTTCTTTCAAACATAGTCTGATTGAACACTTAGATAATCTTTCATTCTAATTTGGGTTGGAAATACCAGGTATACTTTTCCTTCTCTCTTCTCTTAGAAAAAGAAAAAGTCAAACTTTTGGTTTGCTACAATCTGGGTAATAAAACCCACTATCTCTATCTAACCAAACTGCGTATTCTATAAGAGAACAGGAAGATTTTTGACGTGTTTTTCAAAATCTTTGAAGTTCCTGCTGTTCACGCCCCTAGAGAGGAGGCTCTTTAAAATCGCCGTGAGTCTTCGATTCCGGGGTATGGGTTCCATATCCCAAACGTTTGAAAGAAAGCCTTCCACCTCTCGTTTGATCTCACGTTGACTCAAGTCAACTACTCCCTTTTCGTGTAAAAGTGTTTCCATTATCTTGGAAATCTCGCTTTCTAAATTGCAAGCATTTTGAAAGCTGATACAGAACTCCGGGTCTCTGTTGATTTTAGGATGGCTCTCGGAAGGAACTTCCCCCTCCTCTATTAAGGGAAAGATGGAATTCTGGTCGAAGGGACCCGACAGTGGATTAATTCTGCTGTCCCCCGACTTAGCTAGGAAAGGAACGATTGCGTTATATAGTTCATTCATCAAAAAGATTGAAAGAAGTAGAATCAATATCAGAGGAAGCCTGTGTTTTACCACAGGCAAAGAAATCCCCCCTTTTTTAATTGGTTTTGAAAGGTCAACGAAAGGAGGATGAAAAAATAGATGCATGAATTGTAGACTCACTGAACCGACTTGAATCTGAACTACGATTCAGATCAAGTCTTACCAAAATCGGATTTCCTTTAGGTGCCATATGCGCTTAGACTTTACTTTTTTCCCTTTTTGATTCCCGGTCCAATATTAGTTCTCGAAGATCTTCGTTTCCGTGTAGAAGAAAACTCTCCAAATTAAGATTGTATGAAAGTGACTCCTTAAAGTCTTTGTATTCAATCCCATGATACTCAAGGAGCAGGCGTCGTATCCCAGGGTTCTACTAATACATCGTATAGCGGGTCCAGTCTTGAAGTTATACCAAAAATGGAATGGGACAGTCATTCGAAAATGAGAAAAGAAAAGAAGGGTGTCAAGACATCTATATGACCAAGATGGCCATCTCACGAATTGGATTCGAACCAATATCAAGCTACTTTCCTTTAGTAGATCTGTCATCCCCCTCATTATAGTCCTCCTAGAATCAATAGCATTTCGTCGGATACATCCTGTCTTTTCACCTTAGTAGTCCTGTGCATAGTCAGTACTATAGCCCCAATCGTGGCTACTAATAAAATCAGACTAGGAACCAAAAACCAGATGGAATAGTAGGTATAAAGTAAATTGCTCAATGTTTCCAAATTAGTCCAACTTCGTACCTTTCCGACATAAACCATATATCTCAGAGAGGTCGTATTTCTTTGGGTTGGTAGTAGTGGAATGCTTTCATTATCTAAAATGAAGAACATTTCCCACGAAAAGATCAGTCCAATAATACCACTCACTGGTAAATAGCGCAATACTTCTTCGTGAATCTCCGCTATTTGAATATGGAACATTATAACAACGAATAGGAAAGAAACAGCTATAGCTCCTATATGAACTACTGGGAAGATCAGCTTCTAATCGCCGCCTGACCCTTTGTTTTTCGAACAACCTGTATAGAAGTTTGGTCGATCGGTCCTTTAAGATACCTGATTTATCGATTTCTATATGAGTTGTAAGATTCATGGGTTAGGTTTTAGCTAGGTTAGGGTTTTGTTATCTCTTTGTTCGTTGTGTCGTCGGGTTCGAGGGGTTTTCTTGTTGCTTGCGTCGGTTCTAATAGAGGGTTGTAGAGAGAGTTGTCAATATTGGAATGGATGAACGTAACAATTCTTGTGGAAACCAACAGGATTTTCGTGGGAAGCCTCCATTTTCGTTTAAAGAAATTGCTGAACGTTTTCTTGATGTTGATGGGAACACTTTGCAGCCAAAGCGTGGTGTAACGATTAGGACGCAAAATGATCCTCAGTCTACAAACATCATTGATGAACTCACAAAGGTCACAGTACCGGTTCGTTTGGATAAACGGGATGTCGAAAAGTCAGACAACTTTTGGGATTACCCTAGTAGGGGATTCTCACCAACAACAGGTGTTGATGGTGTGATTTAGTCGGCCGATCAGGGGAGTTTAAAGAATTCAGGGGCTGCGACTCCTTTGGCTGGTAAGTTAAATACTACTTTTTCTAGGGCTGCGGAACCTGTATCATTTGCTGAAGTAGTGAATAATGCTAAGGAGAATGTGAAGGTTAATTTTCGGATGATGGAATCTAGCGAGGTTGTTGACGGAGCTGATGTCGTTATTCCGTTGTCTTCGGTTAAACAAGTTACTGACAGGTATGCCAACACTTTGTATTGATATTTTCTGGGTAAACGTCTGGCTTTTCCTGTGGTGGATTACTTTGCAAAGAACAACTGGGTTAAATATGGTCTATCTAGACTAATGATGAATGCGAAAGGGTTCTTTTTCTTTAAGTTTAAAACAAAAGAAGGGATGGATAAAATGGTAGAGGATGGACCTTGGTTGATTAGAAATGTTCCGATAATTTTGAAGGAGTGGTCGGCCTCTGTCAAGTTGGAAAAGGAAGATATTAAAGCTATTCCAGTTTGGGTCAAGATGCATGATGTGCCGCTAGCGGCATATACCGAGGATGGTCTTAGCTTGGTTGCCTCTAAGATAGGGGTGCCTAAGATGTTGGATTCGTACACTGCTACGATGTGTGCCGAGTCTTTGGGAAGAAGCAGTTATGCTAGAGCTCTCATTGAAGTTCAGGCGGGGGTTGATTTAAAGAGGAGTGTTCTTGTTGCAATCCCATCTTTAGATGGGAATGGTCATTCAAAGGTGGAGGTAAAAATTGAATATGATTGGGAGCCGTTGAGGTGCTCATCTTGCTGTGTTTTTGGTCATGAAGATAGCTCGTGCCCAAAAAATCCTCAAGTTGCTTCAAGTGGGGTTTCTGAAAAGAAAAATGATGACTTTCAGGTTGTGGGTGCCAAAAAGAAGAAAGCTAATGTCCAAGGTCTTCATATGAAAAATCAGAAGCCTAAGTTAGTTTATAGACCAGTTACGAACCCTAAACCAAAATCGTCCTTGAGAAATCTGATGAAGAATCAGGTCACTACATCCAACCCATTTGATATTCTTAAGGACGATGAGGGAGTTCAGGGAGGTGTTAATGTGGGGCATCTGGAGAAGAAGGAAACACAGACTAATGAAAAGCAGGAATCAGATGATGAGGAGGTCGTTGAAGTCTACAATGAAACTAGTGAATTTATGACTTCGGGTACACATTCTTCAGCTTCTAGAGCAAGGGCAAGCACATCTTCCACAAAGTTCTCCAATGGTTAGACATGCTTTGATTCGTGTTAAGGGGCTGCTGGTTTGTGGCAACTTTATTTTTGATGATGGAGGATGATTTGTTTTGGTCCTTTGGTGTGAGATGGTCTTGTCTACTTTGTTTCATGATGTAAAATAGACTAGGTTATGGGTTGTCATAGGTTCTTTGTTTTGGTTTGATAGGCTTATATATACGAGGCATGTCCTGTATATGAATTAGTGTGGAACACTTCTTCACTACTTGTACTTAATTGCGGTTGTTTTTAATAGAATCACCGGGGTAACCCTTTACCCAAAAAAAAAAACTACTGGGAAGATCATAGCGAAAAAGTCGAGACCTAACAAAAGAAGTAAACCTGAAGTGTTGCGAAAGACTGGGATGGGAAACAAAACGGAATGTACCGGATTTTTAGCACGTACAACCATCAAACCAGAGACCAAAGCAAGGCTCGACAAAACAGAAAGTATCATAGTACGTCGTCCTTCCCTGTTCTAGTGCTTGAATACCCATAAGGATACACTTATATACCCGAATTTCGCCGGATTGTAGGAATGATAACTGATCATTTGATCAGAAAACTAAGGGAGCCTGGGCATAAAGAAACTGGAAAAAGGTTTCTAAGCAAAGTTGCTGAGTATAGGTCTCGTGTGCTTGCTATAGAAAGTACATATACGAGTCACGAGTAAGAGGAAGTGGTAACGGTCGATGGATGTTCATATTTGAGTATTTGCTGACGGAATGCCTCACATCAAGGTGACAGGATTCGAACCTATGGCCCTCTGTACCCAAAATAGATGCGCTGACCAGACTGCGCTACACCTCGTCTCACCACCCCGGAGCATATAGATCCACCCGATCGATGAACACTAAAACCGAACTCACCCATCCTTTTGGGCACAGGGACGCGAGAACCTAAGAAACAGCTTTTTTTTCTTTTTTTCTTTTCTTTTTCTTTTTTTCCATTTTGATAGATTTTATATATTTTCTATTTTATATATCTATTTTGAATATGCCTCCAGCAAGATAGGGCGACGCAAAAAAGCCGTATAGTGCAGGAGCGATCACATTTTTTGGCTTACTCTTGCACTTGAATTTCAAAATCCGGCCTTTGGACCCTTGGCCCGCTTACAAGTGGATTCGAACAACTGACACAAGGATTTTCAGTCCTTTGCTCTAACCAGCTGAGCTACCTGAACCACTTTCCTAAAAGATGTTTTCTTCATCGAATAGCGCCCTACCTTACCACTTGACTAGTAAAAAGCCCTTGTACTAAAAATAGAATAATAATGAATAATAAGAAATAATAGAATCTATATATAGGCCTTTTTCGCTTCTTCGTCAAGCTTTCGAGCAGCTCTTTCAACTGCCGCCTAATCCCCCTCAAGAACCGAGATCTGCCCAGCCCCTGGACAGCCGGAGGGAGCTTGCTTATAAAAAGAAGATAGGCCGATCAAACAAAAAGAACGCGCAAAGGTCTCTCCGCTCCTAGTCACTAAGTAGTGCTATTCTGGGGGGCTGGACTCCACCAAGAGGTTCTTTCTCTCACGTCATTTCACCCGCCCGTTTCACTTCTGTTCCGGAGGAAATGGGATTTGAACCCATGATACAATCTTCTTGTATGTCGATTTAGCAAACCAATGCCTTAAGCCACTCAGTCATACCTTCAAGTTGTTGATTAGAATGGAATTTGATGTGCCGGGTTTAGTTGGTTGCCCGAAGGGCTATCTGATCCGATCAACTGCGTAAGCCGTAGCGCGCTAGCGCGCGTACTATTCCGGGGACTCTATCCAGATCTATGGATCTCCCCAGCATCCAAGCGAGACTCCATCAAAATCTGCCACTCGTTGGGCGACACCTTCTTTTCTATGAACATCCCACCACTGAATGATGAACTTTGCCAGTTTTCGCCTCCGACCCGAGAACACAGGGTCAAGCCAAGCCCTTACCCGCCTGAATGGAATTCATATCTCCTTCGTCTGGTTGAGAAGGGAGAAAGCCCGTGGAAATGGATTGTGACTCTTCTATTACATTATGGAGAAGTCCATTCTCGTCATGGTCGATCCACGTCCTACCCTAGTGCCCGGAGAACCAGGCTTGCTTAGCTTACAAAGCTAGTTTACTAACGCGAATCATTTTTTATTGATTGCACGAGCTAGCCAGCAAAGCCCCTGAAAACAAGATTTACGCAGAAAGGTAGCGAACTCTTTTTGCTCAATAGCTAGATAAAGATAAACCAAACTACCCGAAGACGAATGAAAGCTTCAAATCGAGTTCTCTCTAGTAAAGAAGTGGATTTCCTTATTAAATAAGCAAAGGCAATAATAATAAAAAAAAGTACAGAGGTCTTGCGAGGCGGTCATTAGGATCGAATCTTCCTGGCAGCGGGCGAGAAGACCTCAGTTGGAGACGGGGCGACTTTCTCTATTTCACGAAGATGTCATTTTCAAGATAGGATTTTTGGTTGTAAATCAATGTGAGTAGCCCTACTTTCCCCACTTTCAGCTATCCTTTTTTGTTTTTTTATGCCTTCCACTTTCGAGAGCTAGACCAAACTTCCTTATCTGGCTTCCAGTCTACTAAGGACAGCTGGCTCAGACACTGGCTTTGAGTTCGGACTTCCTTCTTTCTATGACCAGATCAGGAGCTGCATGATCCGATGAGCTATCAGTTGAGACACTGGCTTCTCGGTTGTTAGTAACAACTTAGACAGAGCAGCTTACCATGGTGAGTTATAGAATCAATTGAGCGAAGCTACCTACTTAGCTGATCTAGTTAGAGGACTTCTTAAAGAAGGGCTTTAATCCACAGAATTGAGTTTCCATTAGAATGGTGAAAATGCTAATGGTGAGATTGGTTACAGGAGCTAGTTTTAAAAGAATCAATCAATCAAGCTTGGACCCGTGCAATTTATAGGCCTCCCTCAAAAGAACCAGTCCAGACAATCATCTGACTCCCCGGAATGAAAGCTTCTTTTACTATTGCTTCTGAGTTCGTATCGCTACAATAGAAGAGGAAGTTTCATTGATTCATAAACTCGTATGTAGTCACTGAATGGCACCGCTCGATTCTACTGCCTAAGATGTCCCTCCCGGTACCTGCTTGAGTTAGCGTAAGCGGCTCGTAAGACCAAGGAGTTAGCCACCTTCCGGGTGAGAGGAAAACTAGACCCGGCTAAACGGCGTTGGGAGAAAGAAAGGGATAGAGCTCTGAAATAGTTAACCCAGAGCTAGGGTGGGAACCCAATCGATGTGTCATAAGAAGGCAGTGATGAAGTTGGTGATTGTCGCCTGTTAGTGTTAGAGATTCAGATAGAGGAATGCAAACTAGCAAACTGCTCTATCAGCGGAAAGAGAGAGAGAGCCAATACATGACAGGGGGGAGAGGTTAAGCAGGTTTCTTAGACGGAAGGTTCTTAGTCTAATCTGAAACAGAACCCGTCTGTAACCACAATGACTATATACTTAACACACCTTCAGATCGAAGAAGGACTTTTTGGAATGGGAATGGATGAAGCGGGGTAGAGGAATGGTCAACTCATCAGGCTCATGATCTGAAGACTACAGGTTCGAATCCTGTCCCCGCCTAATCACTTGAGATCTTTTTGGGGTGGTAAAAGTTGTGTTGCCAGCTAGCGAATGTATGATTCCTAGTTCGATCCAAAGGGTATAAATTCCTTACTCTATCAAGTAAGCAGCTTCGCCACTTAGTCTCACTATGTTCAACTAAGCCACTTCGTACCTTAGAAAGGACTGGGAGCTCTAGCTCATTTCTATTTCCAGGGGACTATATCGAGAAAGATAAAGGAGTAGCGCAAGCTAGACGAGCAGAGAGAAGGTCTGTAGAGGGAGTTTGAGTCCTGATACTATGCTAATTCTTTGAATTCTATTAGTTTACTCAAGAATTGCTCAATGAATCTGTTGATTTGAAATCAAAGGATGGTCTACGATCAGCAGAAGAGTCGAAGAGAGGGTTTCTATTTCTATATCCCCACAGGACTCTGTTTAGACGCTCTCTTTTCATCCCTATAGGGATTGATTGAAAACTATCCTTAGATTGGCGCTTGTGCTATTCCTTTAGTCCATACCTCTGCTCTGGGGACTACTTTCAAAGAAAAGGGCTATTCTAAAGAAGGAAAGAAAGCCATGAGAGCCGCTTGTCCAGCCAGTTAGCAGCTAAGGAGCTACTCTAGAGTTCCTTCCAGTCGGGAAAGAGTTTGCTTAAGCTTAAGACCGGTGAAGTCAAGTAAAGGGTAGGGCAGATGTAGTCGATACAGGTTTACGCGAGACGGATTTAGTCGATGTCGATACGGATTGAGCGCTGCTTTCCCGCTTGTAGACACTGCTGTAGTCTTTGGTGATTCGTCACTACGAAAGAAACTGGCTTTTGCCTCTTCCATACCGGGCTGGGGTATTTTCTCGCTTTATGGCTTCTCTTCTAATTTAAGCACATCGATGAAGGAAGAGAGTCCATAAGCGGCTATTGGATAGAGAGCTTTTAGAACACTGTAGATCCATCGATACTGCTTTTTTACGCTGCCTTCTCGCTTGCCTGCATAGGACGACAGCTTCCGGCTATCAATGAGTCAAAGCCCGAGGGTCTTAGAGAAAGACCAATAGAATGAGTTTTGTGACACTGAATTACGCCTTCTTTTCAAGCCTTTCTCTTTCAAAGAAGGCGCAGCCAGTGAGCTAGGGTTCTGCATCAGTCTCCATCCTTGTTTTTCTAATAAGGCCAGATTTCAATAAGATCTATTTATAAACCAACCCCTTCCCTTTTTATAAATAAGCACATATGATCCCAGCTCTTCCAATCAATTTGCTTTTCATTCCCAGTCTGTCTCCATCAAGAATTCCTAAGGAGATTCTATTTATTAGTTCTTTACTTTCTTTACTCACATAATCCTTCTGGAGTTTCTGTCGAAGCACCTTCCTTTTATTCTAGAAAGGGAGGGTCTAGGGCCTTCCTTTTATAATCTCTCTTTTCTTCTATCTGATCTTCTTTCAAATCATTTCATGATTCCTTTACTATAGATTTACGTCCTTGCTTAGCCGAGCAGGTTCGAAGATCACTAGGGATTCGTTGAACATCGTTCAACTCATTTCGTTAGCTTTGGATAGTACGTAAATCCTCATTCATCATTATCAAATAAATAGGATGGAATTTCCCGGTCGCATTCGATCTAGAGAAAGTCTTTGCCTAGCTAGTATGAGGATAAGGAAAAGTGCTAAGCCTAAGCTGGTGGAGCATTACTTTGAAGGCGATCTTTTTTTTTTTTTTGGTAAAGGGTTACCCCGGTGATTCTATATATTCACAACCAAATAAAACAAGTAGTGTAGAGAGCCTACACTAGTTCAATCATGAGACATGCCCCATGAAAGTAAAAACAAAATAACCCTCAAAACCGACGCAAACAAACCAATCTAAACAAACTAGACTACCATCTAGAAACAATCAACTTCAAACAATACGAAAGAAATCAGCCACCATCGTCATTGATGTCATTGCCGTTGATCTTCCACTCCCCAAGAAGCCTTTGCACTCTAGCCGTGTTCTTCAGCTTTGCTCCCATAAGCTTATAACGCACCGTATCAAGAATAGCTTTGCTTATCACTTCCGGAGGCCTCAATTGGTTCTTGAAAATTCTAGCATTACGCTCCTGCCAGATATAATAAGCACTAGCCGCAACCATAAGACGAGCAACATAAGTAGCAGCAGTCTTTGACCTAGCACGAATGACCAACCAATCAACTATATCCGCCCATTTAGGATTAACCGTCTCCATACCAGCCTTTTGTCTAACCGAAAGCCACACTTGCGAAGAGTATTTACACTCAAAAAACTGGTGAGTATGAGAATCATTATCCGCATAACATAGAAGGCAGCACTTCATGTTCATATTCTTTCTACGCGCCAAATCCCATTGCAAAATCTTATCTTGAGTTGTCAATTTACCTTTCATAATCAACCACACTAGGAAAGCATGCCTAGGAATACATTGCGCAAACCAAACCATACTACTCCATTCCACTTCCGGCTCCCTGTACCGAATCGAATGCCACACACCCAAAACAGAAATCTCAGTTATATCATCGCCATCTTTCCATAAGACCCTGTCAAGTTTATTCGGATTAATATGAATATGATCAATCTGATTCAGAACAGGATATAAGTCTCTCCATGCCACAGGCCAAGCCCAGCTCCCATTCGGTTGAATATCGGCAACTTTAGCATCCAACTTGAGCCCCGCATTTGTAATAGTTCGAGGTGACAAAAAATCACCCAACGGCCTAGATTACACCAATTATCATACCAAGCTGATGTTTTCGCACCATTACCAATATCAGTCCATATATGAGGTCGCATTATCGGCCGCATTTGAAGGAGTTTTCTCCAAGACCAAGAACAACTCGATGGCACCTTGCATAACCAGAAACTTTTACCTTTTAACCTGTAGGCATGCACCCAATCCACCCATAAAGAATTATGCCTAGAGATAATACTCCCAATGTGAGAAGACATAAGAGCTTTATTCATGTCCCCAATCCTTCTAATACCCAACCCTCCTTCATACTTCGGAATGCACACAGAACTCCAAGAGACTTTGGCTTTCCCCTTATGAAACAAACCATCTTGGGACCATAGGAAATTCCGCATTCTAGCTTCCAAGTCATGAATTACACGGCTTGGAAGAATAAGAACAGAGGACCAATAAATATGCATAGAAGACAAAATAGAAAGAACAAGCTGCAACCTGCCAGCAAAAGAAAGAAGTTTGTTTCTCCAGTGCATGATCCGTTTATCTAATTTCTCCACTAGAACACTACAATCTTTGTAGATGAGGCGCGAGGAAATAAGCAGCACTCCCAGATATCTCACTGGCAAAATACCCTCCACAAAAGGCATAACATTTAAGATAGCATTTTTAACATGGTTCGGCACATTACAAAAGAAAACCATGCTTTTTTTTATTACTAGGAACCAACCCCGACATCTTTGTAAATTTTGATAGGGAGCTCATGATGCACTTAGCTGAATCCACTTCTCCTCTAGCGAAAAGAAAAAGGTCATCCGCAAAACAAATGTTTACAATTCGTTGACGCTCACATTTATTATGAAATTTATAAGATGAATCTATCCGAATCGTCTCATGCAATATGGCTGTCAACATCTCCATTACCAAAGTAAATAAATAAGGCGAAATTGGATCACCTTGTCTAAGACCACGATTCCCCTTGAAAAAGCCATGAACGTTTCCATTAACACAAACTGAATAAGTAGTAATAGACACGCAAACCATGATCCACTCTACCATTTTGATGTTGAATCCAAACCCGATCAAAACACTTCTAAGAAAACTCCAATCGACAGTGTCGTAAGCTTTTTGAATATCAACTTTGAAAGCACACCTAGGAGGCCCAACATTTCTATGTTAATTGTGCATCAGTTCTTGAGTCAAAAGGATATTATCAGATATTTTCCTGCCTGGAACAAAAGCGGACTGGTTAACACTGACTATCTCATTCAACGCCCCTTTGATTCTCTCCGCAACAATCTTACTAATGCACTTGTATAAAACATTACAACATGCAATAGGTCGGTAGTCAGAAACAACCGAAGGAGTGGTCATCTTAGGAACAAGAACAATAAGCGTATGGTTGATCTCTCGCAACAATTTACCAGTAACAAAAAATCAATAATAGCGCTAGAGACATCCTTCCCAATAACAGGCCAAGCATTCTTGAAGAATGCAGCTGTAAACCCATCAGGGCCTGGTTAATAGAAAACATAGCCGATTTTACCTCTTCCTCTGTGACTTGCCTGATCATATGAGCAGCCGTGTCTGGACTCAAAACCTTGTTGAATAAATCCGGAGCTGGACTAAGAGAAATATCTCCTTTACAACCCAAAAAATTTTCGTAATGGTGAACAAAGGCTTGTGGAATATTATCATTTTCATAAATAACCCCTTGCGAGTCTTTAATAATATCAATACGGCTGCAATGATTCCTAACTTTCAAAGATGAATGGAAATAAGCCGAATTCATATCCCCAGCTCTCAACCAATCCACTTTGGATTTTTGTTTTAGAAAACACTCCTCATCCAAAGAGACTTCCTGAAATTCACGGTTTAAACTAACTTCTTCGGCTCTAAGGTCCGGATTCAATGGATCCAGGTCGATTCTTTGCTGAATAAAGTCAAGTTTATCGCGAACCAACTCCACTTTTTTATGCAAATTTCCTTGTTTGAACAACAGAGCTCGAAGAGGATTTTTCAGCATCCGGAGCCGTTTAACAACTTGGAACTGGTAAACACCATCCACTGTCGAATCCCACGTCTTTTTCACTATATCCATGAACTCCGATTTATACACCAAAAAATTAGCGAATTTAAAAGATCGAGGCTTCAACTTACCAACTTCAGGAATTTTCAGGATACAAGGGCAGTGATCCGAAATCCTATGAGGGTGGAATATAGCAACTGAGCTCGGGAATGCCGTTACAAACGGAGTATTCCCTAAAACTAGATCGATCTTTTTCAGCAACCCAACCCCCTCCATCGGATTTTGGCTCCATGTAAAATGAAAGCCTGATCTGTTAATATCGAACATCTCTAAATTGTCAACACAAGCCTGAAAGTCTTTCATACCCGTGGAAATAGAAGAAGTCCCCATGGATTTATCTTCAAGGTTCAGCGCTGAGTTAAAGTCTCCCAAAATACACCAAGGATTATTACCCACAAAAGCTTTGTGCATAGATAATTGGTGCCATAGATCTCTACGTGTAACATAATAATTTGCAGCATAAACAATAGAGCAGAAGACCGTCTTTTTATCCAACTTGAAATAAAGCTGAAGATGCATAACCTGGGAAGATTGTGACAGGACCATAACATCAAAAATCGCTGGATTCCAACCCACAATAATTCTGGTTCCTTTGTCACAACAGGTTCCATTAGACGTCCCATCCCATGATCTAAAAACTGATTTGCAAACCCCACTCAATTTATCAACATCAACGTGGGATCCAAGATAGCACATAAACTTAAAGTCGACTCTTTTACAATCTGACGAACCTCCATTTGTTTTAGAGGGCGGTTCAACCCCCTTATGTTCCAAGAAGCGAGACTAACCATTGGAAACCCTTGTAGAAGGAGTGCTTGCCCCTTGTTTGTCATTCGGTTTCTTTGAGTCTTTCAGAATAAAATCATCCATTTCGTTATAAACCTCCACCACCTCCTCATTATCCGAGTCACGTCGATCATCCTCGGGTTGTTTTTTGTCGTCCATATCACCCACTTCAGCATCATTCAACACGGCAAAAGGATTACTAGTCTCAATCGTACTCGAAGTCGACCCTCTATTTATCTCCCCTTTCGGTTTAGAAACCACCGGCCGGTACTCAAATTTTGGCTTTTGTTTATTAACTTGGAAACCCTGCTTCCTAGCCACTTTTTTACTCTTCACCCCTTGATAACCATCCTCATCTATCACAGGATACTTCTTAGCCAACCGATTATCTTGCCCTATGTGCTTATTTTTCTGATCTACACCCTTTACATTAGAAGACTTTATTGGTAGTTTATGACACAAATCATCCGAGTGGCCAAAAACACAGCATTTGGAACATCTATGCGGGTACCACTCATATTCGACATACATAGTTACTTTGACAAAACCCTCCCCAACAGGTTCAGGAATGGCCAAAGTTATCTCTTCTCTCAATTCCTTTTCAGCCGAGACCTCTATCAAAGCTCTGGCATAACTACTGCGCCCCCACATATCCATACACATCGACGTGGTATAAGAATCCAGAAGCTTCGGTTCACCAATTGTTGTAGCAATCATACTTAAACCACCCTCTGTGTAAGCAGCAATAGGAATGTCATGAATTTTGACCCAAACTTGAACCTTCTTAACCTCCTGTTTTTCCAGTTTCACTGTTGGATTCCATACACTCAGAAATAACGGCTGAGAGCGAATAATCCAAGGTCCCTCTTTTAGAACACCCAGCATACCAGCTTCGTCAGAAAATTTGAAAAAGAAAAAACCATTCGCGTTCATCATCGATTTTTGTAAACCAAATTTCTTCCAATTATTACGCACAAAATAATCGACAACCAGAAAAGCCACACGATCTCCTAAGAAGTACCCATACAAAGTATTAGCTAGTTTATCTTGCACAGCACGAACTGAATCACGCGGGAGAACAACGTCACATCCCTCGTGCATAACAGGACTTGCAAGTGATCTAAAATTAACCTTTTTGGTGTTGGCAGCCGTAACTGAATCAGCATAAGACATAGAGTTTGAAGAACTACCTTGGAAAGGACGAATCTCCTTCAAATCTGATCCAAGAATGTCACCCTCAGATCTGACATGTTCACGACCAGGCTGAGAATACTCCAAACCAACATTTTGATCACCCGGCTTCTCCAAAGAGCCTGGTCCTGTAGCCTTAGAAAAATCATCATGACCAGAATTAGGGTTTGCATGGGCAGAGGTACTAAAATCAGCAAACGTAGGGAACTTCTTGGTCTGCTCTCCCACAGGAACCGAAATCTTTGTTAAACCGTCCAAAAGAGAAGATCCAGTCGTAGAGTACAAACCCCTTTTCGGCAATATCGGATTACCTTCTATACTCGTAACCCTCAAACCAATGCCTTTTGAAGAGATTGTTCCACCATCTTCCTTGACTAAACCCTGATCGTTAGAAACCAGGTTTCCGGAACTACCACTTTCTTTATTACGATTATCCATACCAAGAAAACAACTCTTTATAAACAAATCAGCAACCCACCATGCAAAGCAAAACTCGAAGAAACAAAGAAATCTGAAAACAAAAAAACCCTAAACTAGCTAAACCCTAACCCATGATTCTTACTAAACCATATAGAATAATCGGTGAATCAAGAGGTCGATGACCGATAAACCAAAGACTCTATACAGTAAGATTGAAATCAAGAATACCAGGGCGGCGATTAAGAGAAATAAAACAACGAAACCCTAATTTCAAATCGTTCAATATTGCTAACAAGTTCGTTATAGAATTTTAATAAATCAAAACCCTAATCACAGACTGTTATACAAAGGATCACGAAGAAAAATCAGATATTTCCATGAGGATCAAGAATTGCCTAGCTAGAGATAGAATTAGGGTTTCTTGATGGAGAGCGTTTGAAGGCGATCTACAGGGGCCTTCTTTATTTAATTTAATTTTTTTTTACTCTTTTACTATGAAAAGGGGTAGGCGTTCTAGACGCACTATGAGAGGAAGGGGCCAGTCCTGTAAAGAATGACTCGTGGAACTCCTACCATATATACTGAAGAGGGCACACTTCGGGAAACATGGTTTTGATCGTAACAAGGTAGCCTTCCCTTAGGCTGGATCGAATAGAGTAGCGGCTTTCAATAGATAGGAAGACTATCATCGTTATATGACTAATATTCTAACAAAGATAGAAGATGAAGGTTCGTATTGAGTTTTATCCTTGTGCTGTCATATAGGTTGATAAGGATATTATCAAAGCTGAATCAATAAATTATGTATATAAAGAAGATCTTAAGAGAAGGAAAGGTACGAAGTGACTCGACTGAAAGGAAAGGTACGAAGTGGCTCGACCATAAGGGAGAGGCATGCCAGAAAGCTATGATTTTATTCTTCACTGTGAAAAGAATTGCGAGTGGACAGGTTGCTATTGCACGTCCCGCAAAAGCCGGTAACTATCTCGTATAGTATTTTCATAGTTTTGAAAAGAGAATTGAAATAAGTCTCTTTTTTCCCCAATCCAACTTTTTTGGATCGAAGAAAGGCAGCCCAGAATCGACAGAGAAGATTTCCCTTTCACTACTGACTAGAGTAGACTTGAGGACTTCCTTAACAGAGAACACTAAACCGAACTTGAGGCTCTTCAAGACCTCATCTCCAGAGTCTACGTAACCCTAGCGGTAGGAAAAGACAAGAGCGAAAAGGATGATAGAGCACCTTTCCTGCCAAGCACCCATAGTGTCAAAGATCTGGGCGCATTTTATCGGCCTTTGACTTCCTTCTTCCTACTGATGCCCTAGCCTACCAGTGATAACTACTAGGCAGGAAGCCTTCGGTACATGGGGTTCCCCTTTCTTTAGACGTCCATCAAAAAAATGTTCAAAGATGAGAGGCTACTACTCGACTCGGTATATTCATACTGTTCTGCCCAAGCTTTGAACTTACTGTATGTATTTTGATTGAACCATCCCAGGGGGTAGGAGACAACCCTCCCTGCCGACCCGTAAGGCCGATCTATGAGGGCAGGTCAATTCCATCTCTATCCCAGGTAAAGTCGTATCGAAAGGGACCAGAATTTTCCTTGAAGGTAAAAGCTCTCACTTTTTAACAATATAAATAGGAGAAAGGAGTGTAAGGATTGGTAAGCTTTGCCAGAAAGAAGCTACTCGACTCAAAGACGAGAGGAAGTGAGTGAAAAGGGGGGAGGAAGATGACTATCTAAAGCCGATAGTCCAGTAGGTCCTTGTAAGGCGAGTGGAAGGAAGTGACTCGACCGATAGGTTGAGGAAGTCGGGCAGGTCTGGAGGTAGTGCCTCCTAAGAGATATGATAACTGCACCATTCAAGATAAATGCTTGCATCCGGAGATAGATGGGCGAAAGATGGACGAAAGCCCTTAGGGAACTGATTCTTATCTGGTTGTTCAAAGCCTGCCTACTTTTGATGACATGAGATTCAAGACCCCCCTTAAATAAAGTAAAGGCAGCTGATCCCGATTTCCTTGATCCTTCATCTGGCTGGGCTATCGATAGAGTAAGCTGGATGTGCTACATCTTGTAACCCATGAAAGCTCAAGAAAGAGAATGTCCTCTCAAGGCCGGTCTTTCAACCGCCTCCTTGAAAAATAACCTGACATTCCTCTAGTGAATCTGTCGCGGGGTAGGGAGGTCCCTCTCTAGTTCAGAACCTTTCTTCCAAAGCCTCCCCCGATTCTACTTTTGGCAGACCATGGTGCGGGTAAAAGCTTGTGGATTTTCTCCTCCTTATTCATTAGGGCGAGTGGATGTCAAGGGAGGGGATCATAGTCTTTCAACTCATCTGGAATATCACGGAGCAGCTTCGTGTCCCTGTTCCGGTCCCCGATGCAGCCCCGTCATCAGTAGCTAAAACCAAGGCCCCCATAAGGCCCCGGAAGTTGTATCTTATTGAGTGGACTTATCAGCATCATGCTGAAAAAAGTGTCCAACTCTGCGCGTGACTCGCATTGGCAACTTTATCCCACCCTACATCAGCCGATGTGTGTGAGCTTCGTTCCTTATAGCTATAGCTCTACACCGCCGCCGGCCACTTTCGTTCCTCTACCGTATCCATTGATGGGATTTCTTCTCAACTGGCGTATTGCGCACTCGGGCCAATCTACTCCATGCTAATAATGGTCTTTTGGATTTAATATCCTACAAAAATGGAAAGTGGTTGGCCGTTCGATCGAGTCCATCCCTTGAAGTCGTACCTTCCCAGGATGCATGAGTCTTCCGCCGATTGACATAAATGCCGATTAAGCAATTCCTCTCAAAGCTGGTAAAGAGTACATTGAGCGACCAAGAAATCAATAACCCCTAAAGAGGCTAGAGCAAGGCCTAATTGAAAATGAATCGAATTCTTAATTGTGTCATATTAGAACGAATGCAAGACTAGAGGACTCCCAGGAAGATAAAGTGAAAGCGGTGGAATGTGGCTTCTGGTCTTTCACCATTGGGCTATCGCTTAGGAAAGCTGCCTGCTTTTTCTTTATGGCTTGAGACTGTGGTAACTCTTCACTTGACGAAAGAACCTCTTTTTCGTTTTGCACCTTCAGTGAGCGAGTACTTTTTCTGTTCTATCTTTTGAGTCTTGCAGTAGTAAGGTTCATCTTCTTTTCCTTGAGTCCTAAGGGTTTCATCTCAAGCATTCCAACTCTATCTTAGCCCGTATATGTAGTAGGTCTGATAGTTTTTTTCGTATGAAAAGGAGGAAATTACGTCTGTGAGACTGTGGTACCTCCTGCCAGTAATGATTTCTCTTTTTGAGCGATTTCAGTTCCTTACGTTCTTGAGTCACGATCGATGGAAAATCCTCTAGCTTGGCCAAATTACTTTCATCGTGTAAGCACCAATGCTCTTGCTCAAGCCGTTAACGTGGTCGAAGAGTCTTTCCCTTCAGGCATTAAGAACTCAAGCCGGAAGAAGAAAAAGAGGCGCGCACCCCCTCACACAACTACTTATAGGACCAGTCGAAAAGAAAATGCACCTTAAACAGAAGGGGACACTAGCCCAGTTAAGAAAAGCCACCCTAGTAGAATGGGGAAAGGCATACTACCTACCTCTCCTCTGACTCCATTTACCTTAGAATAGGCGGCGAAACCGCCACAACATATATCTTGTTCCGTGCTATTGAGAGATAGGGGACAAAACGCCCTTAGACCTATACTGGCGGGGAGCAGCGGATACACTTCAGAGATAGGAAAAAGGTTCGAAGAAAAAGGATGCTAATGTAAACCCTTGTAGGACCACCGAGGCAACCAAGTAAAAAAAGAAAAAAAAAGAAAGAAAAAATGCCTACCCACGGAAAAGCAGTTGGGCATTCTCCATGAAAGCAGAGGCCCTCGCTCGAAGATAAAACAGAATGAAAAGCACAGCCGGCAGACCACGAGAGGTCATTTTTTACGTAGGAATAGCCTAGAGGGAATCGAATACTTGACTTAGACACAGGGGATAGCCGGACGAGGGGACCTACAATTGAAATTCTGTTAAGGAAATGGCCAGACCATATGTCAATGGCGGCACATAAGCTCGCTCGCTCACACCTTTATTCGATTCGAAGTACCTTCCACGATTGGACCACTTTTTAGGAATTGAATCATTTTCAGACAAGCAGACCGGACAGCTAGGACGGAATTGACCACATCGAAAGCATACCAAGAGCATTTCCCTAAAAGCGGGGCTTCCCTATTAGACTGCCCCTCAAGAAGGAAGAAGCAATCTGATGCCCCTCTTTCTCCTTAGTCTAGAGTGGAGGTTCAAGATGAGAAAAAGCGGATTGGGAGTTATGCCAAAAATGTCACACCCCCAAAATCCACACGCGGAGTATCACCGCTTGGAGGCATGACTGACCAGGATCAAACCACTAATCATATTGAACAAATAAGTAATTAATTGTAAAAGTCCAACCAACACAATCAATGTTTAAAACAACCATAGTTTAAGTTATGAGCGGAAGCAAAATGTTCAAAACCAAAACATAAGTTTAAATATCCAAAGGTTTAACATGGCACACAGCTGTCCATGTCCCACAACGACTCTTCCCATGCAAGCTCCTGCTAACCTATTGACCTGCAAAGCATGTAGTAACGAGTCAACAACAATGTCGAGTGAGTTCACAGTTGGGTGTTGGTTTTAGTTGTCCCAAAAATAGTTCCTTTAACTGGCATCCCTGCCGTGGGGGTTACCCCATATTTAAAAACGTGATTAGTTTAACCTGTTAACTCTGGCAATCCAGCCGTGGGGGCTACCCCATGATAGTTATCTGGCATTTCGGCCGTGGGAGCTACCCCATGTATACACTAGACTCGTTACCATATCGACTACTCATGAAAGTCATGTTTAAGTGCCCTGAACTGTCAATGTCTATCATCATTGACGTGCCCAGATCCATTAGTTCACGCCCGTCCTCTGCGGCACGGTGTGAGGCTTGTCAGACCTAAATAGCGCTATCTAACTAATGACCCGCTCGCCATTGGCCCGGCGATTAAGTCGATATAAAAAGGAGGGACTTCGTGATAGAGATTTGGTCTAGTAAAGTTATCTGTCCGTGAGGACGAGGAATTACATTCCTGAACCATTACTGTCCTACCCAAGAAAGGACGAGGAATCCATATTCCTTAACCCCATTCCCAACCCCTGGGAATCCCATGCTTTGTAGAGTGTGAACTCACCTTGGTTTGCTCGACAGATACACAGAAAGGTCAAGTCTAGCAGCTAGTGGTCAACCACGTCCTAACATGGTTACCATACAAGTCAGGTTTTGGTTTCAAGTAGTGCATTCAAGTATCACATAGACAACATATAAGGAACACATACGAATCATAGCAACATGCAACATTACGTTCAACAGTTATAATATAATCAAGGTTGGGCTCGCACAAGCTTAGTGGCCTTGTGCGAGTCGTCCAGTAGAGCCCAATAAAACCCGACCCGTAACTAAGAAAGCCCAACACATTTATACACATATACACGACTCAACATATAAGCATCTTGTGTGATCCATACATCTTGTGCGACCAGCCTTGTTACCCAGCCCAACAACTATACACACGGCCCAAACAGTCCAAAGCCCAAACATAACAATACGCGGCCCAATCTAATTAACATGTAGTTGTCTTGTGCGATCCGGGTGAGCTTGTACGATCCAACCGACTTGTGCGATCGGAACCAGCCCAGCCCAATATATATATATATATATATGTCCGGCCCAACAGGTAAACAAACATAATTGACTTGTGCGATCAGACAGTCTTGTGCGACTGGTCATGACTTGTGCGAGTGGACCTCTTGTGCGACCAAGAGGTCTTGTGCGATCAGATTAGACATCCGATTATCTTGCCATTCAGTTACAACCATTTAATCATTTCCAAAATTCAAAATAATCAATCAACAGTTTCTTGTTATCCAAAAATTCAATTCAGTTACAATCATTCAAAGGTTTCCAATTATGAGTTTTATCAATTAACAATTATAACAGTTTTCAATCATGAGTATCTCGATCAAACCAAGTAATTATCAACTAATTCATAAGAACCCTATAATCATAATGATGAACAACAACCTACACTCTAACTATTAAATCATGGGATTAAAAATCACACAACACATCATATTTGATCGTAGCTCTAATCCAATTAACATCATCATACACAATCAATCTATCAAACAATCATTCGAACAATATATATATCTATATATAACAGCCGATTAAATCAACATCCGGTTCAAGAACAATAACATGCCAACCCAATTAATATAATCATTATCAAATACTCACATGTGAACCGATTTCATGAGTACTAAGATTCAACAGTTACATCATGTTCAATCGTATATATTTCTCATGCAAAACATGTATAACACATCATCATAAAATCATGTAAACAATAGCTGAAACACTAACCGATTAGAGTAAAGAACAATGATTGATTCGAACCGAAAGCTTAGAGAAAGATGGAGATGTTGCCGTCGACTTGGAGAGAAAGGAAAAGGTATTAGGGTTTTGTGTGAGAAGTGTTTTTGCAAACAAATGAGGAGTATACCCTATTCTCCTAATGTTATGCGACACAAGGGGTGGGCCAAATCCTCTACATGGGCTGCCCATTCGGTTTACTACAAAGGAGTGTGGGCCGAGAGTAACAAAGGACCAAAGCCCAAAAGCTTGTGCGGTTCGAATTGTGTTGTGCGATTCGAGTTGTTTATATACATACATACATTACACAAGCACACATCACATAACATTCATTTAATCAATTAAGTTCATACAATCACATCATGTTTACATACGTTACATGAGTTCAAAACATGCTACGCCTAGCACAAAGATAGGTTCGGAAATACGAGTTGTCGCATTATCCCCAAGTTGAAAGAAATTTCGTCCCGAAATTTAGCACGTACTCACTGAGGAAGCTAGTTAAGTTGCATGGTTTTCCTGGGGTGTCACATCCTCCCCCCGTTGATCTGGAATTTCGGGACGAAATTCCGTAGCTTCAGCCTCAGTAGTGGTTGTACCGTTTGCGAACAGTTGGGGATACTTTTGCTTCATCTGATCTTCGCGTTCCCAGGTGAACTCTGGGCCACGACGTGAGTTCCAACGAACTCGAACGAGAGGTATTCTAGTACACTTGAGGACCTTAACATCCCGGTCCGGGATTTCGACTGGTTCCTCGACGAATCGCAACTGCTCGTCGAAAGTGAGCTCCTTCAAAGGAACGATGTGGGTCTCATCTGACAGACACTTCTTCAGATTCGACACGTGGAAAGCAATGTGAACTGCACTGAGTTCTGCTGGTAAGTTCAGTTTGTAGGCCACCTTGCCTATTTTCTCAATGACTTCGAAAGGTCCAACGTATCGTGGGTTAAGTTTGCCTCGTTTACCAAAACGAACCACACCCTTCCAGGGTGAAACCTTGAGTAATACTCGCTCCCCAACCTGGAGCTCTAGTGGTTTTCTGCCCTTATCGGCGTAGACTTTCTGACGATCACGTGCTGTCGCCATTCGTTGTCGTATCTGAGCTATTCGCTCTGTTGTGTCTACCACAAGTTCTGGACCAGTAATCTGACTATCCCCCACTTCTGCCCAACAAAGAGGTGACCGGCATTTACGCCCGTACAATGCCTCAAACGGAGCAGCTTTAATGCTGGTGTGGTAGCTGTTATTGTATGAGAATTCCACAAGTGGCAGATGCTTTTCCCAGCCGTTGCCAAAGTCAATTACACATGCCCTGAGCATGTCTTCTAGAGTCTGGATGGTACGTTCCGACTGCCCATCCGTTTGCGGGTGATAGGCTGTGCTCATATCTAATCTTGAGCCGAAGGACTTGTGCATTGCTTGCCACAGTTCTGATGTAAAACGTGCATCTCGATCCGAGATAATAGAGGTGGGCACTCCGTGCCTCGATACAACTTCCTTAAGATATACGTCTGCTAGTGTGGAGAACTTATCCGTTTCCTTGATAGCCAAGAAGTGAGCAGACTTTGTGAGTCGATCCACGATCACCCAAATAGTATCGTTACCACGTTGAGATCTAGGCAGGCCAGTGACAAAATCCATGGAAATTTGCTCCCATTTCCATTGTGGTATCTCTGGTTGTTGAAGTGGGCCTGAAGGTTTCTGGTATTCCGCCTTGACTCTCGCACAAGTCAAGCACTTGCTAACGTATGTTGCTATGTGGGCCTTCATGCTAGGCCACCAATATGTGGTTTTGATATCGTGGTACATTTTATCCGAACCAGGATGTACCGAGTAGCGAGACTTGTGTGCCTCATCCATCACAAGCTCTCGTAGGTTGCCGTAAAGTGGGACCCAGATGCGTCCTGTAACGTAGTAAGCACCGTCTTCCTTCTGTTCTAAGCGTTGCCTTGAGCCGCGTAGGGCTTCAGCCCTGACGTTTTCTGGTTTCAATGCTTCTACCTGAGCATCCCGTATTTGAGAGGGAAGACTAGACTGTATAGTGAGTTGTAAAGCTCGTACGCGCTTGGGCGCAGTGTCCTTTCGACTGAGGGCGTCGGCCACAACATTGGCTTTGCCCGGGTGATATCTGATCGAGCACTCGTAGTCATTCAGTAGTTCAACCCATCGTCGCTGTCGCATATTGAGTTCCTTCTGTTTGAAGATATGCTCGAGGCTCCTATGATCAGTGTAGATAGCGCATTTGCTACCATACAGGTAGTGTCTCCATATCTTAAGTGCAAAAACAACAGCTCCCAGCTCTAAATCGTGTGTGGTGTAGTTCTTTTCGTGAACTTTGAGTTGGCGTGAGGCGTAGGCTATAACTTTATCCCGCTGCATCAACACACAACCAAGACCCTGAATGGATGCGTCGCAGTAAACCACGAAGTCGTCTGTACCCTCTGGCAATGAAAGGATAGGTGCACTGCAAAGTCTATCCTTTAAGTGCTGAAACGCTAACTCCTGTGCATTTCCCCAACTATAAACAACGCCCTTCTGCGTTAGTGAAGTAAGAGGCTGTGCAATCTTGGAAAAATCCTTAATAAACCTCCTGTAGTAACCTGCCAATCCCAAAAATTGGCGAATTTCCGTTGGCGTACGAGGTGCAGGCCAGCTCTTGATCGACTCCACCTTGGATGGATCAACGTGAATCCCATCCTTGTTCACTACATGGCCTAAGAAATGGACTTCACGAAGCCAGAAGTCACATTTTGAAAACTTGGCGTACAGCTGTTCTGTTCGAAGGAGTTCCAAAATGAGTCGTAGATGTTGCTCGTGTTCCTCCTGACTCTTCGAATAGATCAGGATGTCATCGATGAAGACAATAACGAACTTGTCTAAGTAAGGTTTGCACACTCGATTCATCAAGTCCATGAAGACCGCAGGTGCGTTTGTCAGCCCAAAAGGCATAACCAAGAACTCATAATATCCATAACGGGTTCTAAAAGCTGTTTTAGAGACGTCCTCCTCTCGGACTCTCAGCTGGTGATATCCTGATCTTAAATCAATCTTTGAATAATAGCTCGACCCTTGCAGCTGGTCGAACAAGTCGTCAATGCGTGGAAGAGGATAACGATTCTTCACAGTCACCTTGTTAAGTTCACGATAGTCGATGCACATTCTGAAAGTAGCGTCTTTCTTTTTCACAAAAAGCACTGAAGCTCCCCAAGGCGAAGAGCTAGGACGAATAAAACCCTAATCCAAGAGTTCTTGTAGTTGCGTAGAGAGTTCTTTCAACTCTGATGGAGCTAAGCGATACGGTGCACGAGCTATGGGCGCTGCTCCAGGAGCTAGCTCGATTTGAAACTCGACCTGGCGATGAGGCGGGAGGCCAGGTAGTTCCTCAGGAAATACCTCAGGATAGTCGCGTACAATCGGAAAGTCTTCTATCTTCTTCTCTTTCTTCGAGGTGTCAGTAACGAGAGCCAGAATAGCAGTATAGCCCTTACGCAAACACTTTTGGGCCTTAAGGAAAGAGATGATGCTCACAACCGCACCACTCCTGTCGCCACGAATCATAAGGGGTTCATCACCTGGGCGAGGAATACGGACAATCTTTTCGTTGCACAGAATCTCTGCTTGGTGTTGGGATAACCAGTCCATCCCAATGACAACGTCGAAACTACCCAGAGTGATAGGAAGGAGGTCGATCGAGAAAGTGTGATCAGCTAGAACAAGATTACAACCTTTGACTACGTGTGTGACCTCTATACTTTTACCATTAGCTAACTCTACAGCGTGCTTGGGGTTCAAAGGTGTTGGGGTACGCTTAAGCAGTTGACTAACTTTTTGGGACACATAACTAGTATCAGCACCCGAATCAAATAAGACAGTAACGTAAAAGTCGTCGAGAAGGAACTTACCCGTCACAACATTGGGATCATTCCTAGCTTCTCCCTGGCCAATAACGAATACACGACCCCTTGCTCCATTGCCATTGTTACCCCCGTTGTTCTCATTACCTTGATTGTTGTTGTTATTGTTGTTCTGGTTCCTGTTCAGTTGGGGACAATCTCTCTTGAAGTGGCCTTCAGCTCCACACTGAAAGCACCCTTTGTTGTTACCCTGCGGCTGCTGTTGCTGGCATTGATTCTGTGGAGCTTGTTGTTGCTGACGATTCTGGTTTGCGGGGTAAAAACTTCTACAATCCTTCGCTGCGTGGCCTGGTTTGTTGCGCCGATGACAGTTACCCCTGGTGCATGGCCCGCTGTGATGTAGGTTACAGCGATTACACTTAGGGTGATTCCCCTTGTACACACCACGACTTTGGTTGCCAGATGATTGCTGACTAGGACTCCTATAGTCGTCAGTCCTTCTCTGTTGAGACTGAGATTGCACAGAAGTTGAACCTTTGCTTGAAGCTCCATCCCATTTTCTCTTATTGTCACTAGGAGCATCCGAAGTAGCTGTAGCACTTATACGCTTTGGTAACCTGTTCTGTTCCACCGCCTGATCAGTGAGACGGTGAGCCAACTGAACAACCTGCTGGTAGGTGGCGAGGTTTGCTGAAGTCACATGACTTTGGATCTCTGGCACTAGACCCTTAAGATAAAGTTCGATACGCTTAATTGGAGGGTCCACCATAGTAGGACACAGTAATGCAAGCTCATTCGATCTCTTTGTAAACGCCTCAATTTCTGACCCCGTCATCTTGAGGTTGAAGAACTCGACTTCCAGCTTATGAATGTCGTCACGACTGCAGTATTCCTCCTTGATCATCTCTTTAAAATTGTTCCATGGGGTGGCGTTAGCAGCAACCAACCCCAGCATTTGGACCTGAGCGTTCCACCATGTGAGGGCTAAACCCTCGAGAGTACCGGTAGCATACTTCACCCTGCGTGCCTCAGGGCATTCACACATTTCGAACACAGATTCTAGTTTCTCAAACCAGTGGAGGAGACCTACAGCTCCTTCAGTGCCGCTAAAAGTAGTTGGTCGGCAGTCCATAAAGGTTTTGAAGGTGCACACAGGTGGCTGAGCATGCTGACCTGTTGTGGGTGTAAGAAAGGACAAAATTTAACACAATGATAGGTTCACGAGAGTAGGACCTAAAGATCCTAGAATGAGTTTTAAACTGCAGGGTATACCTCCTGCCTGTGCGGCTGCAAGTGCCGCAGCAACCTGTTCGTTAATCAGAGCCGTCAACTGGGCTTGAGTCATGTTAATGCGTCCAGACATGATCTTCATATCAAAGGAAACATGAATGAGAAGGGTTCGCGAAAGTGCGATGACAGAAGAGAGTAAGCACACACGTGTTCAAGCAACAGTAGCTATACTAGCTAAGCATATCATGAGCAAAGTTCTACGATATCTAGCATGTAGGTAATAAAACATAAACCATATCACCTAGAATGTCGAGCCTTGCATGTGGTGTGAAGCGTCGTTGTGGATCGTAGAGCACTGTACAGGTTATAGTCTGGTTTTAACAAAAATCATTTTCCTCTTATTAAAACCAAGTTCTCTATAACCAATGGCTCTGATACCAATCTGTCACACCCCCAAAATCCACACGCGGAGTATCACCGCTTGGAGGCGTGACTGACCAGGATCAAACCACTAATCATATTGAACAAATAAGTAATTAATTGTAAAAGTCCAACCAACACAATTAATGTTTAAAACAACCATAGTTTAAGTTATGAGCGGAAGCAAAATGTTCAAAACCAAAACATAAGTTTAAATATCCAAAGGTTTAACATGGCACACAGCTGTCCATGTCCCACAACGACTCTTCCCATGCAAGCTCCTGCTAACCTATTGACCTGCAAAGCATGTAGTAACGAGTCAACAACAATGTCGAGGGAGTTCACAGTTGGGTGTTGGTTTTAGTTGTTCCAAAAATAGTTCCTTTAACTGGCATCCCTGTCGTGGGGGTTACCCCATATTTAAAAACGTGATTAGTTTAACCTGTTAACTCTGGCAATCCAGCCGTGGGGGCTACCCCATGATAGTTATCTGGCATTTCGGCCGTGGGGGCTACCCCATGTATACACTAGACTCGTTACCATATCGACTACTGACGAAAGTCATGTTTAAGTGCCCTGAACTGTCAATGTCTATCATCATTGATGTGCCCAGATCCATTAGTTCACGCCCGTCCTCTACGGCACGGTGTGAGGCTTGTCAGACCTAAATAGCGCTATCTAACTAATGACCCGCTCGCCATTGGCCCGGCGATTAAGTCGATATAAAAAGGAGGGACTTCGTGATAGAGATTTGGTCTAGTAAAGTTATCTGTCCCTGAGGACGAGGAATTACATTCCTGAACCATTACTGTCCTACCCAAGAAAGGACGAGGAATCCATATTCCTTAACCCCTTTCCCCCCCCCCCTGGGAATCCCATGCTTTGTAGAGTGTGAACTCACCTTGGTTTGCTCGGCAGATACACAGAAAGGTCAAGTCTAGCAGCTAGTGGTCAACCACGTCCTAACATGGTTACCATACAAGTCAGGTTTTGGTTTCAAGTAGTGCATTCAAGTATCACATAGACAACATATAAGGAACACATATGAATCATAGCAACATGCAACATTACGTTCAACAGTTATAATATAATCAAGGTTGGGCTCGCACAAGCTTAGTGGCCTTGTGCGAGTCGTCCAGTAGAGCCCAATAAAACCCGGCCCGTAACTAAGAAAGCCCAACACATTTATACACATATACACGACTCAACATATAAGCATCTTGTGCGATCCATACATCTTGTGCGACCAGCCTTGTTACCCAGCCCAACAACTATACACACGGCCCAAACAGTCCAAAGCCCAAACATAACAATACGCGGCCCAATCTAATTAACATGTAGTTGTCTTGTGCGATCCGGGTGAGCTTGTACGATCCAACCGACTTGTGCGATCCGGGTGAGCTTGTACGATCCAACCGACTTGTGCGATCGGAACCAGCCTAGCCCAATATATATATATATGTCCAGCCCAACAGGTAAACAAACATAATTGACTTGTGAGATCAGACAGTCTTGTGCGAGTGGACCTCTTGTGCGACCAAGAGGTCTTGTGCGATCAGATTAGACATCCGATTATCTTGCCATTCAGTTACAACCATTTAATCATTTCCAAAATTCAAAATAATCAATCAACAGTTTCTTGTTATCCAAAAATTCAATTCAGTTACAATCATTCAAAGGTTTCCAAATTATGAGTTTTATCAATTAACAATTATAACAGTTTTCAATCATGAGTATCTCGATCAAACCAAGTAATTATCAACTAATTCATAAGAACCCTATAATCATAATGATGAACAACAACCTACACTCTAACTATTAAATCATGGGATTAAAAATCACACAACACATCATATTCGATCATAGCTCTAATCCGATTAACATCATCATACACAATCAATCTATCAAACAATCATTCGAACAATATATATATCTATATATAACAGCCGATTAAATCAACATCCGGTTCAAGAACAATAACATGCCAACCCAATTAATATAATCATTATCAAATACTCACATGTGAACCGATTTCATGAGTACTAAGATTCAACAGTTACATCATGTTCAATCGTATATATTTCTCATGCAAAACATGTATAACACATCATCATAAAATCATGTAAACAATAGCTGAAACACTAACCGATTAGAGTAAAGAACAATGATTGATTCGAACCGAAAGCTTAGAGAAAGATGGAGATGAACTTTTGGTAAAAACCCTAATGCTCTCTCCTAGCTAGGCGATTCTGGTTCCTCCATGCAATCCTGGATTTTGGTTCATAATCTGGTGTATAACAGTCTGAGATTAGAAATCTGATTATTCAGAATTCTATATCGAACTCGTTAGCATTGGACTCGGATTAATTCTAGGGTTTTTCTTATCCAGATCTTCAATCGCCGCCTTATTCTATGCTTCGATCAGGTTATATAGATTGATTGTTTTATTTGGGTAACTTGATTTAACAAGATTTCTATACGATTGTGGTTGTAGTATGGACTAGGGTTTTTACGCTAGATTAGGGTTTTTCTTTTGTTCTCTTTTTCGGTCTTCTTGGGTTTCTGGTCTTTTGGTTCTCTTTTTCTTGCATGGTTTTTAGCTGGTATTGTTTTCGGAGAGAGGTGATTGTTTCATTATGGATGATCGTAAAAAACCACCCGGTACCTTGCCGGATCTGTTTCGGAAACCTGCATCTTCTTTTCAGGGTTTAGCAAGTCGTGTTGTGAACATTGAGGGTAACACTTTAGCCCCGAGACGGGGTGTAGTTCAATCGTCCTTAACTCAGAATTCTCAAGCTGAACAGAGGGTGATTAATGTGATTGATGAACTGGAAAAGATCACTGTTCCGGTGGATTTGGAGGTTCAGCAACGTGATCAGATGTCTGATGAGGCTGCGAATAAGGTGCTTGATGATGCAGATCAGAAGTGTCATGGTCAACTTAATGGAGCTGATGAGTCTTATGCTTCGAAGCTGAAGTCAAGTAAGATTACTAAACATGTTAATTTCAGATTTTTAAAATCTGAGGAAGTGCTTGAGGATGTTGATATTGTTCTTCCTAAAGAGACTGTTAGAAATAGCCAGGATAAGTATGCTAACACGTTATATGGTTATTTTCTGGGGAAAAGACTTGCGTTTCCAGTCGTTGAGTATTTTGCTAGAAAAAATTGGGTGAAGTTTGGCCTTCAAAAATCAATGATGAATTCGAACGGTTTTTTCTTTTTCAAGTTCTCGGATGAAAAGGGAATGAAGGAGGTTTTGGAAGGTGGGCCATGGTTAATTAAAAATACCCCGTTCTTGTTAAATGCTTGGTCTCCAACTACGATTCTGAACAAAGATGATATCAAGAAAGTGGCAGTTTGGATTAAAATTCATAATGTTCCATTAGCAGCCTATTCGGATGATGGTTTGAGTATGTTAGCAACTAAATTGGGTAATCCAAAGATGCTTGATTCTTATACGGCTCAAATGTGTTCTGATGCACGGGGTAGGAGCAGTTTTGCTCGTGCTTTAATTGAATTATCGGCTGAAGAGGAACTAAAAGAGGAACTGAAAATTGCTATTCCCATGGTAGATGGTGAAGGATATGTGAAAGAAACTATGAAGGTGGAATATGAATGGCGTCCTCCGAGGTGTGAAACATGCAAAGTATTTGGTCATCAGGATTCGAACTGCCCTAAGAGTGTTAAGATTGTGCAAAATAACGTGGTAGAAAAGGATGTTGATGGTTTTATCTTGAATAAAGGTAAGTCTAATAAAAAGAAGGGGGTCATGGTTAATAAAACGAAACAGAATTTTGTTTATCGACCAGTTGAGAAGAAATCGGTTAATATTGGTGGAGGAGCGTCTACTAGTAGTTCGGTTCCTATCTCTAATCCGTTTGCTTTATTGGAGAAAGAAGGTGAGGAATCTGGTAAAACAGTGAATGTTCAAAACAATTTATATACGACTCGTAGTGAAGTAAGTGCCGAGGATGATGAGAATGTTGAAACGGTGTATGATGAAACTGCACAATTTATGGAAGCAAGTACTCAGCCAAATTCTGAGGGGGCAAGCACTCCCGGTTTTGTTAGTTTTAATGGGTAGTATAGCAGCGTGGAATATTAGGGGATTGAACCTCTCCCTTAAGCAGAAGGAGGTTCAGGAAGTTGTCAATGAAAATCATCTTAATGTTTGTGCTATATTGGAATCTCATATGGATGTTTCTAAAGTATATGATGTTTGTCGGTTTATTTGTAGAAGGTGGAGTTGGACGTCTAATGGGGCGATTTGTGATAAGGGTACTAGGATAATTGTGGGTTGGAATGCGGATGTTGCTGATTTAATGGTCATCTCTCAAACAAATCAGGTGGTGCACACTCAAGTGATTAATAAAGCTGATAATAAAGCCTATTTTTGCTCCTTTATCTATGCGGATAATAATTATGTTAAAAGAAAGGAATTGTGGCAGAATTTAACGGTTCATAGTTGCTTTGTTAATAATAAACCATGGGTCTTGTTGGGTGATTTTAACTCATCGTTGAACTTGGAGGATCATTTATATGGGTCTTCAAGTATTACTACGGCTATGCGGGATTTTAAGGAGTGTGTGGAGCAGATAAAAGTGTTAGATATAAACAAGTTCGGGTTACACTACACTTGGAATCAAAAACCGAAGAAGGGGATAGGTATTATGAAAAAAATCGATAGAGTTATGGGAAATGCGCAATTTCTGGTGGAGTTTCCGTCGGCTTATGCTGTTTTTCAACCGTATCGTGTTTCGGATCATAGTCCATGTGTTCTAAAAATTCCTATTCTATCGAAAGTGGGTCCGAAATCTTTCAAGTTTGCTAATTTTTTAGTTCACAAGCCTGAATTCCGGGAGGAAGGAGGAAGTTTCAAAAGTTTGGAGTTCAACATGCAATGGTAATCGTATGTATAGCGTTGTTAAACGTTTGAAGCAGCTTAAATCTCCTATGCGGAAACTCTTGTATAAGCAAGGAAATCTGCATGAGAAGGTTGTTAAGTTAAGGGCGGAGCTGGATGAAGTCCAAAAGGCGATTGATGGGGATCCGTTTAATGTAAATTTACGTGGGAAAGAAGCGGAGTTAGTCAGTGTATTTAATGAAGCTAAATTGGATGAGGAACGATTCTTGAAACAAAAATCTAAGGTGGAATGGCTTCAAGTAGGTGACTCAAATTCAGCGTACTTTCATAATGCGCTCAAGTGTAGAAATCATGTTACCCGTATTGATTGCATTAAAGATCGAAATGGTATTGTCTTTGAAGGGGTGGATGTTCCCACGGCTTTGGTCGACCATTATACTCAGTTTTTAGGTGTTGAGGGTAATATTACGGAGGTCATGAATCCGGAGTTATTTCATAGGAGGCTGTGTCCGTTGAAGGCTCAGAATATGGTTCGGAATGTCTCTTTAGAGGAAATAAAAGAAGCTATGTTCTCTATTGGTAATGATAAGGCGCCAGGTCCAGATGGGTTTTCGGCTGCTTTCTTTAAACATTCTTGGGATGTGGTGGGTAATGATATCTCTTGTGCTATTCAAGAGTTTTTTGTTAATGGGCAGCTGCTAAAGGAGATAAATCATACGATATTGGCTTTGATTCCTAAAGTGCATACTCCTAATTCGGTTCTGGATTACCGTCCCATTTCTTGCTGTAATGTTCTTTACAAGTGCATAAGCAAGATTATCACAAACAGAATTAAAATTGGCCTTGATGATGTGGTAGATATTAACCAGTCAGCGTTTGTCCCCGGAAGACGTATTTCTGATAATATTTTGCTGACACAAGAGCTGATGCACAATTATCACCGTAATTTTGGTCCGCCTAAATGTGCTTTCAAAGTGGATATTCAAAAGGCTTATGATACGGTTGATTGGTCGTTTTTAAAGTCTTTGCTTTTGGGTTTTGGTTTTCATCCCAAAATGGTGCATTGGATAATGGTTTGTGTTACTACTGTCTCCTTCTCTGTTGGAGTAAATGGTAATATTCATGGTTTTTTCCAAGGAAAAAGGGGGTTGCGACAAGGTGATCCAATGTCACCTTATTTGTTCACGATGGTTATGGAAGCTTTGACTCTTATTCTAAAAGACTTGGTGAATAATTCTCCTAACTTCAAGTTTCATAATCTTTGTAAAAAACAAAGAATTGTGAATATTTGTTTTGCGGATGACTTGTTTATGTTTTCTAGAGGCGATGTTTCTTCGGCTAAGAGTATTATGGATGGTTTGGAGAGGTTTAAGAATGTGTCGGGGCTAGTTCCTAGTATGGCGAAAAGTACTGTCTTCTTTGGAAATGTTGCTAGGGAGGTTAAGCAAAGCATTTTACAGTTGATGCCGTTTGAGGAAGGTTCTTTACCGGTTCGGTACCTGGGTGTGCCACTTATCTCATCAAGGTTAGTGTATAAAGATTGCAAGATTCTGGTAGAAAAGATGGAAGCTAGAATTGATAGTTGGAAGAACAAAACTTTATCTTTTGCTGGTCGCCTTCAATTAATAAAATCAGTCTTATCTGCTATGCATATTTATTGGGCATCGGTGTTTATTCTTCCGGCTAGAATTATTGCTGATTTAGAGAAAAAGATGAGGGCTTTTCTTTGGTGTCAAGGTCCTGCGAAAGTGAAATGGTCGGACGCCTGTCTTCCCAAGTATGAAGGTGGTTTGGGTATTAGGAGAATTCGTGACATGAATATGGCGCTAATGACTACACATATTTGGAGTCTACTAAATAGAAGGCATTCGATATGGGTTACTTGGATCCATGAGAACAAACTAAAAGGTCAGTCTTTTTGGTATGTTCGGTCAAGGGGAAACTGTGCTACGGGTTGGCGAAATATTTTGAATATTCGGGATCGAGTTCGCCCGTTTATTTTTTCAAAGATTGGAAATGGTCTTAATACGTCAGCTTGGTTTGATCGATGGACTCACATTGGTCCGTTATGTGAGTTTGTTTCAGCTCGTCGGCTTCATGATGCGGGGTTTACTCTAACTTCCAAGGTAAATGATATTCTTAATAATGGTGATTGGGGGTGGCCGAGAGCTTGGTTGGATTTATATCCGGTTTTATTAAACATCCAACCGCCTATAATTGTTCCTCACAAATTAGATTTTTAGTTTGGCGTGATGATAGGGGTTCTGAGCATGATTATTCAGCGTCAGTTGTGTGGGATACGATCAGAATTCACGGCGAAAGAGTTCCTTGGATCGAAATTGTATGGTTCGCGAATTGTATTCCTAGACATGCTTTTCTTGCATGGCTTATTTGCAAGAAGAAACTCAAAACACAAGACAAATTAAGGCAATGGGATGTTGGTGATATCACTAACTTAAACCTGCTTTTGTGTCCTCTGTGTGGCGCAGAACCGGACTCGCATGAGCATTTGTTTTTTCAATGTCCATTTTCAATGCAGGTTTGGTTTTCTATTAAATCCCTTGCTGGTATTCAATTAACATCTAGTAAATGGGAGGAAATTGTTCAATGGTTGATTGCTGTTCCTTCGAAGAAGTCGATGCGAAGTGTGATTGGCAGATTACTCCTAGCGGCAACTGCATACTTCTTGTGGCAAGAGCGTAATCAGAGGCTTTTTAAATCAAAGAAACGATCGGTGCGTGTGATTTCTGAAGCTATTGTGTCTACGGTTAGATTGAAGCTAGCCTCGGTTAAGGTCAAGAGCTCTACAACTGGATTGAGCTTATTAGAAAAATGGAATGTTCCAAGCATGTAGTTTCATTGGGTGTCTCTAGTTAGTGTCTAGAGTTTGTGGTATCCTTGTTTTTTTGTTTGCTTGTTTCTAGCTTGTTTTACACTACCTGGCATGTCAGGATAGTGAACTAGTAAGGAATCACCTTACTACTTGTTTGTTTTTGGTTTGTGATATATAAAAGTGAACCGGGGTAACCCTTTACCCAAAAAAAAAAAAAGATTGAGATGTTGCCGTCGACTTGGAGAGAAAGGAAAAGGTATTAGGGTTTTGTGTGAGAAGTGTTTTTGCAAACAAATGAGGAGTATACCCTATTCTCCTAATGTTATGCGACACAAGGGGTGGGCCAAATCCTCTACATGGGCTGCCCATTCGGTTTACTACAAAGGAGTGTGGGCCGAGAGTAACAAAGGACCAAAGCCCAAAAGCTTGTGCGGTTCGAATTGTGTTGTGCGATCCGAGTTGTTTATATACATACATACATTACACAAGCACACATCACATAACATTCATTTAATCAATTAAGTTCATACAATCACATCATGTTTACATACGTTACATGAGTTCAAAACATGCTACGCCTAGCACAAAGATAGGTTCGGAAATACGAGTTGTCACAAAAAATACCAGGTTTTCTCAAACTTTGGATATTGAGATGTCCCTCCAGTGGTCCGGTAAGAGGGTTTAGCATCATTCCCGTAGCGTCGGGTATCGGGGCGAGGACCTGGTCTTGTGGAGAACCATCCGCGAGGCTTTTTCCTTATGATTAGCTTGGATGATATGCTTTTGTAGCGATTGAATGCTTTCTAGGTCTACCAGCATTATCCTAGAATCGTATCAGGAGGGGCCATTCCCCTTTCCTCTAGTCTTTCTACCTTCTCTCCCGCATCAAGTACTTCTTTTTCTCTTACGTCTGCTTCGGTCTGTGCTTTGGAGTCTTCGTCCCTCTAGCCCATAGTCTGTCTATGAGAGCGAGTTCATGTGCTTGCAGTTGTAGAACCATTCGCCTATCGTAAGGGTAAGGGCCATTGCCTTCAGTTGGTAAATAGATCGAGGGGTGGGGGAGTGAGGCTATCATACCAGATGGGCGATCATCTTCTTATGAAGTTATGGCGGGATATCAAGCAGATCTCTATTAAGCAGTGGTTCCAACTCTATCAAATACATGATCAGAGGTAGGTCTGGCAATCAAAGAGACAAGCAATCATAGCAGGCACGAAGCACCAGAAAAGGGGTGGAGAACTTCTTTCGTCGAAAGTGCCAGAGGGGCCAACGCCTACCATATGGAAGATCGACCTGTGAGGCAAAGGTGTGGCAAAAAAAGGTCTGGTTCCAGCCAAGGTGGAGAATTCCCCCATTTGCTTGCTTTCTATATTCTAATGATAGCCCGCCACCTCCCCGGTAGGGTATCTCCTCTTTAACCCCTCTGATCTTGTACCTAAGGACTATGCTTTACTTTTCCATTAACTTCCTCATATCACGTCTTACTGATATCTTATAGGTAATGAGTCTCAAAGCAGGGTCCCCGCCAATGACAGCCTTCTTGTCTACTCACTTTTGATACTAGTACACCTTTGCGTGGTTTCTGTCTTCACTTTATAGCAATTCTCTCGATCTCTAATAAGTCAGCTAAAGGAAGCAAACTCTAATATAAGTTAGTAGCTTTCACATCCTTCCTATATATAGGAAGTAGCTAAAGCATCCTTACTCTCTATAGTCAGTAGCTTTCGCATCCTTCTCTTATCTATGTTCTTACCTCAAGTTTCTTTCCTTAGGCAGGTTTCACACTAAAGTTGAGAAAAGGCATAAGAGAAAAGAAGTGAAAAGAAAAAGAAGTGGCGCTATAGAGTCTGATTCCCTATAATAAATAGAAGTGGAGGGGTTGCTTGCTATTCCCATATCAATCGATGAAAGAGAACTAGGGAGTGGTTAGAAGAAGCTATTTAGGTAACCTTTGCTTAGAGGACCGGCTATACTACTAGTGAGTTAGATCTTGTGAGAAAGCAGAAAGTCGGGTGCCCGCAACTACTTTAAATGTGAAAGGAGTGAGGTTAGCCTATCAGTAAGCACTCCTTCTACTCTTTAGGAATCCCCTGGAAATAGAATGATGAAGTGATGGGTAAGCTCAAGTAATCCCTACCTTCCCTAGAGAACTGAGAAGAGATAGAAGTCAGATTAGCTCTCCAAAATGAGTAGAGAAGAAAGTCTAGCTTCCCAGGGAGTAAAGACGGGAAAGCCTTACCTCTTACGAGATAGAAAGAACCTCAGAGAACGGAAAGAGCCATGATCGTAAAGACAAAGGCAGAAAAGCCAAGGTTGAAGAGCACTGCTTTTTTTGGAGGAGTTCCAAATTATGTTAAAGATCAAATCCGTAGTATCATGCAGTTCGACGAAGGCGTTCTACCGGTTAGGTATCTTGGTGTACCACTTATCTCGTCTAGATTGAATTATTCTGATTGTAAAAAGCTTTTTGAAAACTTGGAATCTCGAATCACTGATTGGAAAGCAAAAAGCTTGTCTTTTGCTGGTCGTCTTCAACTTATTAGATCAGTGTTATCGTCTATGCATGTTTATTGGTCGTCTGTTTTTATCTTACCAAAAAGAATTGTCCTTGATCTTGAAGATAGGATGCGAAGATTTCTTTGGGCTCAAGGTAATAATATTAAGGGTAAGGCTAAAGTGAAATGGAGTCGCGTGTGTTTGCCTAAGGAAGAAGGTGGGTTGGGTATTCGGAGAATTTCTGACATGAACAACGCGCTTATGGTTGCTCATATTTGGAGTCTCTTGACTCATAGGGAATCCTTATGGGTTAAATGGGTTCACTCGTATCGTATCCGGGATAGAAGTTTTTGGGATGTGCCTGTTCGGAATAACATTACGTGGGGTTGGCGGAAGATGCTTCAACTGAGAACACTCATACGGCAACACATTTGGATTAAGCTGGGTAATGGATTTAACACTCTAGTCTGGTTCGATACATGGGATACCTTATGTCCTTTGAACCTCTTTATTACACCAAGAATGATATATAATGCGGGGTTTAATAGGCAATTCACGGTTGCGGACATGTTCCAAAACGGTGGGTGGGTTTGGCCGAACTCATGGGTGACTAGATTTCCGACTTTGCAAGACTTCTCTAATGTAATGTTAGACCCTCATGTGCAAGATAGGACTATCTGGCGCTCTAGAGATGGTAAAGATATGGAGTATAACACTTATGGGGTGTGGAACGATATTCGTCAGGTTCAAGATCATGTTGCTTGGGATCGTATTGTGTGGTTTCCTCAGGCTATCCCTCGGCATTCTTTTCTCATGTGGCTTATAGTTTGCAAGAAACTAAAAACTCAGGATATTATGTGCGAATGGCGATCGTCGGGTAATGCTAACTACAACCTCTTGTGTTGTTCTTTATGTACATCGGGACCTGACTCTCATGATCACCTATTTTTTTAGTGCGACTTTACATCTCAAGTCTGGTTTGGGGTTCGTGAGAAGGCGGGTATGCAAACTATAGGGAATACGTGGGATGGGATTATGGATTATTTACTGCAACATGCGGAGTCAAAACGTGCCTCTCACATCATTGGCAAGTTAGTGGTGGCGGCGTCGGCTTACTTTATTTGGCAAGAACGAAATAACAGATTGTTCTCTTCGTATAAAAGGAGTGCGGCTAAAGTTATCGAGGTGATTCGTATGACCGTTAGAATGAAATTACATACAATGAAGTTTAGAAGAACAAGTAACGTGAATCAAGTTTTGAGCGACTGGAGTCTCCCTCGAGAGTTGCTGATGGACCAAGATGAGTGTGGATGATTCTGAGCACGTTTGGTTGTAGCCGTTTTGGTCTTATTTGTCGTTTTTGACTTGTTTTGCTTGTTTGCATGTGAGTTGCTTTGTTTTTGTTAGCGTGTGAACTCTAGCAATGGCATGTCATTCTAGAGAACTGAGGTGTTCACTATTCCTCACTTGTTTTTTTGGTGGATGAATGAAATTTAACCGGGGTAACCCTTTACCCAAAAAAAAAAAAAGCCTAGGTATAGGTACCGAAAGTCAAGGTACGAGACACCAAGGAGTTAGAAAATGATAGAACCTGTAACGGAAACAGAGTTTTAGCCGGCTCATTAGAGCAAGTGAAATATGCGTCAAATTGGCTTCTTTATAGGATTCTTGTCTGATTGAACAAGAGCGTATGCACCTTAAAAAAGGGATTCTCGTCTGATTGAACAAGATCTATGCACCTTAAAAAAAGGGAAGATCGTATGATTGCACGAAATCAATTCAAAGAGGACTAGATTGACCCTGTCTTCATCTTTACCCACACTTTCACTCACAAAAAAGTACCAAGCTGGAAGCTGACCATATCAAGGTCTTTCATCTAGCAAGTCCTAGTACTATGTTCTCCAAGCTTGACTAATAGAATAGGCAGGCTCTTTAGAGAGCAATAGAATGTTGGGTTAGCTCTGCCTTTAAGTGATAGGGGGTGAGGGGAACTGCTCAGAAATGTCTTAGTTGGTTGAGGAGTGACTGATCCGGTCAGTCAAAAAACAAAAAAAAAAAATAAAGAGTGACATCGGGACCTTATTGCCTCTCGTTGCTTACTTTAAATCTAGTCACTTCGTCTATCCCGTTCCATCAACATAAGTCTCGGCTATAACTATAAGAAAGTGTGGATATTTATTATCCCGCACTAACCTATATTTCCAGCATTTAGTGCCTAAAACCACTGAAAGGGTCGATTGTAACACCTGTGTCTCCACGGCCATCAAACAAATACCAAGCCAATGAAATATTGTATTTCATACTTTGGACTTGTATAAATATGTGTATCTTTTGCACATATCAACTCTTGTTCGATTTCAAGCTCTAAATCGCTTTCTGGAAGGTTATACACGCACTGATGCGTAAATATAACCAGTTTAATCCAACGAACACTCCGGAATAGTGAAATAGGCTTAACATACCTTAAATAACCTTTACTTAACTTAGATATAAGTTTTGGAAGGTTTGGTGTGGTGAAATCAAAGTTATTCGTCTACAGGGACTAAAGTTGACAAACTGCGAAAGTATGCCAATTTGAATTGTAACAGACCTTCCGGAACATGACCATAAGTTAAACATACCATAAATATCCTTTACATAGCTTAGAAATAGGCTTTGAGGGGTTCGGTGTGCTAAAATAAACTTTTGGGTCATTCAGGGACTAAAAGTGTCAAAAAGTGCACAAGTTTGCATTTTCGCGCATAACTTACGTTCTGAATACATCCGGACATCCAAAAATTTATGTTAGCATGACTATATTATATTTTAGTGTTCGCCTTAAGAAAAATCCATTCGTCGCGTCATTTGGATCGTTTTTCGCGCTTATGCGCATTCCGTCGTAATTAAGCGAACATCGCGTTCGTACGGCCAAACGAACCAACCTCCGGCATATTTTTGAGTATGTTTTGAGTTCCCTATACTTTAACTTCATTTTAGAGCCTCGAAATGAGGTTAACGGGGTTCAAACGCATCGAAAATCGCTTAAAAAGGCTGCAGGGACCATTTCTGCCATTTTTTGAAAGTTTGCTGAAACAAGGAGGCAGTGGCGTAGCGCCACTGCATATGGCCTTACCAGTCGCGCTACGCGACTGGCTATTCTGGACAGAAACATGCAGAAACTTCATTTTTTTTCATTTTCGGGACCAGATTCGATGTATTAGCCGTTGTTTTATCCTCCTCCACATGTTCCAAATTGCCTTGTCATGTTGATAAGGATCAATTTTAGCTTCCATAAGGTTTCAACAAGTGTACGGCCTTGATCGTTTCCCCTTTTCCAAGAAACGATCTTAACGGTTCGGGTATTCCTATAAATACCCATCCACCCCCATGCTTCATATTCACTAGAAATTTGATTTGAGAAACTCTAAGTTGAAACATTAGTTTCATACCTGAGATTTTCGAATCGAGTTTAGCATTCGGGGACCCTTCGTAAGTATTCTTTCGTTCTTTTCCTTATTTTACTGCTTTTCGAGTCAGAAAGTCAATCTTTGTTTGACTTTCAGCGTTGACCAGTAATGGTCAATGCGAAGTTCGTTTGAACTTCGCAACGTGAGTGTAATCACGTTGGTCATAGTCCCTTGGGACTATGCCCACTGATTACCACGTTGTCTAGAGTCGTAGGGTAGGCGATCTAATAAATCGCCTATACCTTCGAACTCGACCCATTTGGTCGATCATTAGGATCCGACCAAACACATTAGGTGACCATAGTAGGTAGGGAATAACCTTCCGAGGTTATACCCTATGGTCACATCGTTTAAGTAGTTGTATGATAGGTAGTTTATATGCCTTAGGTAAATTACCAGAATACCCTTTTCATGTATAATTGGTAATTAAGCATATGTAACCTAAACTCTTGTCACATAACTGATAATGTAACATGTTTAGGCATATAACACTTGTCATAGGACTAGTTAGGCGGTCCGAACGCGTTTCACGCGCACGACGCGTTAAAGTAGCATAATCTACCTAAACGGGTCGTAATGGGTCGATAAGACTTAGGTTAAGTTTCATTTAGCATGTAGGCTTTGTTAAACCATATCACATGAGTTCCTACACTCATTTGGTTTACAAACCCTAATGCTACCCAGTCTTCCGATTTAGGTCCGGTTTATTAACATAGTTACCTATATTAGGTGTCGTTTGATTCCGAGATCTCTATCATTGTTTGTTTGTCACTCCAGGACTACTGAGTAATCACAAGTGAGTACATAGACCCCTCTTTTACTGTTTTCCAAACTGTTTTGGGGTGGAACACATGTGCCTACTTGTTACTTTCGTGCTTTCCTGTTTTCACATCATATACCTGCTATGTTTGTTAGTACATTATAGTACATGATTTCAATACATTTTATGCTAGGTGTGCCCATTGTGTGCATTACTTAGTACATCGTTTTACATGACATTTCATGCTAGGTGTGCCCATTGTGTGCATTACTTAGTACATTGTTTTACATTGCTTTTCTGTTGCATATGCTTATCCAGCGTATGAACACATTATACTACATTTTGAACCGTTGTAATCATTTGACTATGTGATCCGTTGATATCTGTGAACCGTTTGTATTTGTAACCGTTGAACCATGTGAACCGTTTGTAACCGTTGAACCATGTGAACCGTTTGTAACTGTTGAACCGTTTGTATCCATTACATGATTTACATTAGACATGAACATTATTTTGGTGGTTTGGTTTGATTAAGTGATTAAGTAACGATGCGTGTGTAATATGATACAAACATGGTGGATACGCCGCTGGTACTTCCTATATATAAGTGTTTGTATGGTATTACATATCGTAGCGTTATTTGAATCATTTCAGTTTGAGACATAGAACATTTTATACAAACAACATACTTTTCACAAGACATTGATTTATAAACAACTTATCTTATACAAACTCATTTTATATGGTTATTCATTTAACCATACATTATTTATACATATCATCTGATCTTATCGATTTTCAAATGATTTACAAAACAAAGCAAATAACAAGGTTCATGACTAAACATTTTCTCAAACATAAGTCATGAATCCTATTTTCACAAAACCTATGTATCTCACAGGCATTTTTATGCTGACGTACCATATTTTCACATGTGTTTCAGGAACTGTTGCATAAGATGATCAAGATACACATAGACAGACTTGGGCTTTAGTAACATTAAAAGATGCAAGACTAGTTAATTATGTTGTATTTCTTTGTTTGTTAAGACATTGTAACACTTTTAATCAATAAAACGAAACTTTAATTTCCATGGTTGTGAAACATTAATTCTGTTACAACACTCCCCGACGTTTCCGCCACGTTTTGTATGTTCTACGTGGTCGGGGTGTGACAGAAAAGATGGTATCAGAGCTAATGGTTATAGGGAATTAGGTTATTAGTAATGCTTTGACCTAGTCTATAACCTTCTTAGGACCCTAACGCGAGTTTACTTGCGTTTAGTCATAAAACAATACCGTCACCTATCCTTAGGCGACTGCCACAACAAGAACATAAATTTCAAAACCGCTTTGAAAACTAATCATCTGTTCTAAGATGATTGTTTACTAGGTTTTGAACCCTCTATTGTAAGGTTTTGAACCCTCTGTTATATGGTTTTGAACCCCTTTGAATTTTCAAAATCTCGTCAAGGTTTTGGGTTTTAAATAATGTGAACACGTGCAAACTGGAAGGGTGAATGCCTGTATTCTGGGTTTTCTGTCTAGGCAAGCACTTCGTATACATCTCAACCAGACGCGAGACCAGTTGTGCTTACCTGGGAATTCTTGGGATGAGTGTTCACTTATAGGCGAGCATGTCTTCGTGATACATTATTTTTGACTCATCTACTTTGATTAGTCACTGTGTGTCGTTTGTTTACCTTGTGGTAATAAACAAATGACCACTATCCTTACTTTCTTCAGATTTGTTCATCTCATTCTTTTCGTCTGATTCTCTCACTCGTTTCCTTTCATGCTTTCTCTTTTAGAATGCCTCCTCGACGCGAAAGCCAGATAGCGACTGCCGAACTGGCAGAAATCATTGCGCAGCAAATGGCTGCTCAATTCCCGAACCTCTTTGCTCTATGGAATCAAGCCAACAACAACAACAATGGTCCATGCAATTTCAAGAGTTTTAACTCGGCAAAACCACTCAAGTTTAGTGGTTCTGAGGGAGCGACTGGGCTTCTTCAATGGTTCGAGAGCATTGAGAATACTTTCCGCCACGTGCAGTGTCCTGACAATCGCAAGGTCGAGTTTTCTACAAGTGTGTTCCAGAAGAGGGCCCTTACGTGGTGGAACGGGGTTATGAGAGATCGTGGTGCAGAAGTTGCTCTAGCACAGACATGGGCCGAACTTAGGGCTCTCATGATGAAGGAGTTTTGTCCTCGTCACGAGATCAGGGCTTTGGAAAGGGAATTTGATGATCTTAAGCAGGATAGCGGTGAGCATCGAGCCTACACGGACCGTTATGAGGAGTTAAGTCTGTTATGCCCAAACATGGTCACACCTTTGGATAAGGCAATCGAAAAGTACATTGATGGCCTTCCCGACTCAATACAAGACATTTTGACTGGTAGCAACCCTACTACTGTTAGGCAGGCCATTGAGCTATCTGCAACCTTGACTGAATCGCATATCAGGAAACGTAAGCTTTTCCGAAAGGGTGACAAGAAACTGGTCGAGGAATCGAAACCAATCGAGGAATCAAAGACCATGGATGAACAGACTGGATCCTCTAAGAAGTCAAAGAAGCGAAAGGCTTCTCAGAACTTCGCCGTGGTCACTCACAATGATCAAGCCGTCCCCAACCAACCAGCTCAACCCCTTGCCAGGAAACCCTACAACGGAACTGCACCCTTGTGCAACCAATGTGGCCTACATCATCATGCTGTTGTGAAGTGCCGCATATGCCAAGTTTGCGGACTTATAGGTCATGCAGTGAGGGTTTGCCCAACAGCAGCAGCACCAAATCAGATTAACAACAATCCTGCTCAAGCTCGTTTTCCATCGGGGTCTTGCTACAACTGTGGCGAGATGGGCCATTTTAGTAGGAATTGCCCAAGACTTGCTAATGCAAATCCAGCGCAGGGATGAGTATTTGATCGACAGAAGATAACGCTGTTTAGAAAATAATCGAGCTTTGTGTATTATTTTCTTTTGTTGTCACGATCCATGAAACGGTTGTTGTTATCATTGTTTATAAATAAATCTTTTATTTACATCGCAATGTATTTATGTGATTGTATGTATAAACAACATATCCTATACAATACCGACAATCAAGGAACCATATTCCTTGAAGAACAGATTACCCCCAAATTTCTTCCCTTGTATAATCTCTTGCGTTTCCACGAAAATCCTAAGTACCCGTTTCTTCCAAGAGAAACAAGGTACGAGGCGCCAAGTTAATATCAATCAATAACAAGATGGTAACAATTAAACAATTATGTGGTTATGTGCTTATGTGTTTCCTTTTTTTTGTGTCATGTGATTCAAATTATGTTATCCAAATCCTCGTAGAATCCTACATATCCTTGTGCAAGAGATTCATAGTAGGATACCCAAAGGTACTACCTAAAATCCTTAATGGACTTCTACGTTGTAGATAAGTCCCTTGGATTATAAAGTACTGCTTCATAATTTGATCCCTTGAGTGGTCTAGTTAAACTGGATGATACAAGCTGAAAGGACTCCTTGGTGGCCTAATCAAGAAGATCCTCTGTTGATCTAATTAAAAGGACCCTATGGTAGTCTAGTCACCGTCAGCACTAATTCGACATCCTTCCCCACAACATTATAAAACAAACTGTGCGGACTGTGCAAGGAATTACGTAATTATGGATGCATACATAATTATGGAATTTAGTGCAGAAAATCACAGCAAGTTCTATCATGTATCTAGAGTTAACCCTATTCATTTCCAATTCTGATGAAGCATCCGTTGAGGAAAAATGAACTAGCTATTCATTTTTCACTTCTGAAGAATATCCGTTGAGGAAATGAATATCCGTTGTTTATCTTTTCATTTCCATTCTGAAGAATAACCGTTGAGAAAAATGAATTATCCATTCATTTTCATTCTGAAGAATATCCGTTGAGGAAATGAATATCCGTTGTTTATCTTTTCATTTCCATTCTGAAGAATAACCGTTGAGAAAAATGAATTATCCATTCATTTTCATTCTAAAGAATATCCGTTGAGGAAATGAATACCCGTTGTTTATCTTTTCATTTCCATTCTGAAGAATAACCGTTGAGGAAAATGAATTATCCATTCATTTTCGTTCTGAAGAATATCCGTTGAGGAAATGAATATCCGTTGTGTAATCCTTCATTTCCAACTCTGAGGAAATAACCGTTGAAAATGACTCCGTTAGTTCATTTTCGTTTCTGAAGATTTATCCGTTGAGGAGATGAATATCCGTTGTGTAATCCTTCATTTCCAACTCTGAGGAAATAACCGTTGAAAATGACTCCGTTAGTTCATTTTCGTTTCTGAAGATTTATCCGTTGAGGAGATGAATATCCGTTGTGTAGTCCTTCATTTCCGTACCTGAGGAAACAACCGTTGAAAATGACTCCGTTATTTCATTTTCGTTTCTGAAGATTATCCGTTGAGGAAATGAATATCCGTTGATTTTTCTTTCATTTCAAATTCTGAAGAACAAACCGTTGAGGAAAATGACCCCGTTTGTTCATTTTCGTTCTGAAGAATATCCGTTGAGAGAAATGAATATCCGTGGATTATTCCTTCATTCCCATTTCTGACGAAGAATCCGTTGAGAAAGAATGAATCATCCATTCATTCTCACTTCTGAAGAATATCCGTTGAGGGAAATGTATATCCGTTTAGTTAATTCCTTTATTTTCCATTTCCGAAGAACCCGTTGAAGAAAATGACTCTGTTCGTTCATTTTCGCTTCTGAAAAATATCCGTTGAGGAAAATAATCAGATTATGCTTTACATATCTTTGATGACTATTTGACACAAAGTCATAGACAGACTCCTACGAATAAATTTCGGGACGAAATTTCCTAAAGTAGGGGAGACTGTAACACCTGTGTCTCCACGGCCATCAAACAAATACCAAGCCAATGAAATATTGTATTTCATACTTTGGACTTGTATAAATATGTGTATCTTTTGCACATATCAACTCTTGTTCGATTTCAAGCTCTAAATCGCTTTCTGGAAGGTTATACACGCACTGATGCGTAAATATAACCAGTTTAATCCAACGAACACTCCGGAATAGTGAAATAGGCTTAACATACCTTAAATAACCTTTACTTAACTTAGATATAAGTTTTGGAAGGTTTGGTGTGGTGAAATCAAAGTTATTCGTCTACAGGGACTAAAGTTGACAAACTGCGAAAGTATGCCAATTTGAACTGTAACAGACCTTCCGGAACATGACCATAAGTTAAACATACCATAAATATCCTTTACATAGCTTAGAAATAGGCTTTGAGGGGTTCGGTGTGCTAAAATAAACTTTTGGGTCATTCAGGGACTAAAAGTGTCAAAAAGTGCACAAGTTTGCATTTTCGCGCATAACTTACGTTCTGAATACATCCGGACATCCAAAAATTTATGTTAGCATGACTATATTATATTTTAGTGTTCGCCTTAAGAAAAATCCATTCGTCGCGTCATTTGGATCGTTTTTCGCGCTTATGCGCATTCCGTCGTAATTAAGCGAACATCGCGTTCGTACGGCCAAACGAACCAACCTCCGGCATATTTTTGAGTATGTTTTGAGTTCCCTATACTTTAACTTCATTTTAGAGCCTCGAAATGAGGTTAACGGGGTTCAAACGCATCGAAAATCGCTTAAAAAGGCTGCAGGGACCATTTCTGCCATTTTTTGAAAGTTTGCTGAAACAAGGAGGCAGTGGCGTAGCGCCACTGCATATGGCCTTACCAGTCGCGCTACGCGACTGGCTATTCTGGACAGAAACATGCAGAAACTTCATTTTTTTTCATTTTCGGGACCAGATTCGATGTATTAGCCGTTGTTTTATCCTCCTCCACATGTTCCAAATTGCCTTGTCATGTTGATAAGGATCAATTTTAGCTTCCATAAGGTTTCAACAAGTGTACGGCCTTGATCGTTTCCCCTTTTCCAAGAAACGATCTTAACGGTTCGGGTATTCCTATAAATACCCATCCACCCCCATGCTTCATATTCACTAGAAATTTGATTTGAGAAACTCTAAGTTGAAACATTAGTTTCATACCTGAGATTTTCGAATCGAGTTTAGCATTCGGGGACCCTTCGTAAGTATTCTTTCGTTCTTTTCCTTATTTTACTGCTTTTCGAGTCAGAAAGTCAATCTTTGTTTGACTTTCAGCGTTGACCAGTAATGGTCAATGCGAAGTTCGTTTGAACTTCGCAACGTGAGTGTAATCACGTTGGTGTTGTCTAGAGTCGTAGGGTAGGCGATCTAATAAATCGCCTATACCTTCGAACTCGACCCATTTGGTCGATCATTAGGATCCGACCAAACACATTAGGTGACCATAGTAGGTAGGGAATAACCTTCCGAGGTTATACCCTATGGTCACATCGTTTAAGTAGTTGTATGATAGGTAGTTTATATGCCTTAGGTAAATTACCAGAATACCCTTTTCATGTATAATTGGTAATTAAGCATATGTAACCTAAACTCTTGTCACATAACTGATAATGTAACATGTTTAGGCATATAACACTTGTCATAGGACTAGTTAGGCGGTCCGAACGCGTTTCACGCGCACGACGCGTTAAAGTAGCATAATCTACCTAAACGGGTCGTAATGGGTCGATAAGACTTAGGTTAAGTTTCATTTAGCATGTAGGCTTTGTTAAACCATATCACATGAGTTCCTACACTCATTTGGTTTACAAACCCTAATGCTACCCAGTCTTCCGATTTAGGTCCGGTTTATTAACATAGTTACCTATATTAGGTGTCGTTTGATTCCGAGATCTCTATCATTGTTTGTTTGTCACTCCAGGACTACTGAGTAATCACAAGTGAGTACATAGACCCCTCTTTTACTGTTTTCCAAACTGTTTTGGGGTGGAACACATGTGCCTACTTGTTACTTTCGTGCTTTCCTGTTTTCACATCATATACCTGCTATGTTTGTTAGTACATTATAGTACATGATTTCAATACATTTTATGCTAGGTGTGCCCATTGTGTGCATTACTTAGTACATCGTTTTACATGACATTTCATGCTAGGTGTGCCCATTGTGTGCATTACTTAGTACATTGTTTTACATTGCTTTTCTGTTGCATATGCTTATCCAGCGTATGAACACATTATACTACATTTTGAACCGTTGTAATCATTTGACTATGTGATCCGTTGATATCTGTGAACCGTTTGTATTTGTAACCGTTGAACCATGTGAACCGTTTGTAACCGTTGAACCATGTGAACCGTTTGTAACTGTTGAACCGTTTGTATCCATTACATGATTTACATTAGACATGAACATTATTTTGGTGGTTTGGTTTGATTAAGTGATTAAGTAACGATGCGTGTGTAATATGATACAAACATGGTGGATACGCCGCTGGTACTTCCTATATATAAGTGTTTGTATGGTATTACATATCGTAGCGTTATTTGAATCATTTCAGTTTGAGACATAGAACATTTTATACAAACAACATACTTTTCACAAGACATTGATTTATAAACAACTTATCTTATACAAACTCATTTTATATGGTTATTCATTTAACCATACATTATTTATACATATCATCTGATCTTATCGATTTTCAAATGATTTACAAAACAAAGCAAATAACAAGGTTCATGACTAAACATTTTCTCAAACATAAGTCATGAATCCTATTTTCACAAAACCTATGTATCTCACAGGCATTTTTATGCTGACGTACCATATTTTCACATGTGTTTCAGGAACTGTTGCATAAGATGATCAAGATACACATAGACAGACTTGGGCTTTAGTAACATTAAAAGATGCAAGACTAGTTAATTATGTTGTATTTCTTTGTTTGTTAAGACATTGTAACACTTTTAATCAATAAAACGAAACTTTAATTTCCATGGTTGTGAAACATTAATTCTGTTACAACACTCCCCGACGTTTCCGCCACGTTTTGTATGTTCTACGTGGTTGGGGTGTGACATCGATGCAGCTCCCCTCCCTTCATCATAAGGGGCAGTTTTAACCGCTTTCTTGTCCACGGCCTTTTCTTTTAACCCCGGAATCGGATCGGGTAGGAAGTCCTTGCTCTGCGTTCCGTCAACCATAGATGAAAACGGAGCAACTACTAGACCATCCCAAACAACATTTAACAGACACCTACGCAAAAGAAAAGCATCGGTACTCGTTGAATCATCTAGTTTTTACAGATGTCATTCGAAATCTCATAATAGAAGAAAAAAGATTCCATTCGATCTCTTTCTGTAATAAGGGGATTTATCTTGCCAACAACAGTCTGTTCTCTTTCATCGGTCTATGTATGGCAATAGGTCATTTCTTTCTATCTTGCTTGGTTACCGGTCTTTCTGTCTTTAAAGAGATCGATTTCTGTCCTTTTTCTGTATCGGTCTATTAGGTCTAAGCTGTCTTGTTCAAGCATTGGCAATACGTCCACAAATACGGATTCCCTCCTTTATAAAGAGTTGCCCTGTAGTTTCATTCTAGCTCAATACCCTTTCACCGCCTTCTCTAACCCCATTCCCTGTAAGGCTATTTAGTTCCCCTTTGCTACTTCATCCTGCTCTTAGACTAGGCTTTGTCAATTGGCCTTACTTAAGGGGTGAAATCACCCGATGCCTTCATTGAAGTACTTCCTTAGCTTAGGAGAGGATGTCCTATTGCCAATTGGAGGAAGCAAGAAAAAGGTATTCAGCAAGAAGTGTACTACGAAAGAGGAGTTCTTTGACTTGACTCGCAGTTGATCTTTAGAAGATTAGGTACAAGTCTGAGGCCAGAAAAGAGAAATCAATGCAATTGAAGCAAGTAATGGAAGCCCTTACAGAACAACTACTGCGAGAGCGTTTACTTCCTATATAGATAGAGACTTTCACTATCGGTATTGGGTTAGGTTGCATCGGTTGTTAGCCCCGCATGGGAATCAAGAAGGAGGTGTAATGGGTTACCCCCGGAACTAATAAACAGTCTGATGGTTGCCTCTCCCATCTTCGATATACAATATGTCGAAGCTATTGACTCTGAAATGTGAGTCTTCAATTAGCTGCTTTCATAAAAAGTATCGGAATGAACAAAAAAAGCTTCATCGAAAAGAGAATGAGCTAAAGCAAAAGCCGCGACAATAATCAAAGTAGTTCCATATTTCTCGAGTACTAAATAAAAAAGAGGTGTACTTCTTCTCAAGTAGTATCACCGGCAACTAAAACAGTCTTCTATCCGTAATTAGTCCCGGTGCCGATGCTTTCTTTGTGGGTTTAGCAAAAGCCCTCCTCAAGTATCAAGTAGGACATCATCTACTACTTGAATCACATTCCTCACGGAACACTTTATCTATTTGAATCTCCAACTTAATAAGATCGAGTTCGAATCGAAAGCGGTAGGTACCCCCGGGGCATGGATTCCCATAGGGCCAACCATGGGACTGAGTCAAGGCCTACTAGCTACCTCTCGCCTTCTCCCACTTCTCTTATAAGGTGAGCTTATTCATGAGGCTGATTCGTAGTTCTCCTTACATTCTCTCTCTCTAGCTATGGCGATTCCTGTCTTTCTCGTAACCCTAGGTTTTTCATCTTGAATCTTGTGAAGCAGACTTGTCATTAGAGGTTTTAATCTTCTAATACAAACTGTGGCTGCGGGAGTCTAGGGTTTTTTCTTTTGCTTCTAATCGCCGTCTGACCCTTTGTTTTTTCGAACAACCTGTATAGAAGTTTGGTCGATCGGTTCTTTAAGAAACCTGATTTATCGATTTCTATATGATTTGTAAGATTCATGGGTTAGGTTTAGCTAGGTTAGGGTTTTGTTTTCTCTTTGTTCGTTGTGTCTTCGGGTTCGAGGGGTTTTCTTGTTGCTTGCGTCGGTTCTAATAGAGGGTTGAAGAGAGAGTTGTCTATATTGGTATGGATGAACGTAACAATTCTGGTGGAAACCAACAGGATATTCGTGGGAAGCCTCCATTATCATTTAAAGAAATTACTGAACGTTTTCTTGATGTTGATGGGAACACTTTGCAGCCAAAGCGTGGTGTAACGATTAGGACGCAGAATGATCCTAAGTCTACAAACATCATTGATGAACTCACAAAGGTCACAGAACCGGTTCATTTGGATAAACGGGATGTCGAAAAGTTAGACAACTTTTGGGATTACCCTAGTAGGGGATTCTCGCCAACAACAGGTGTTGATGGTGTGATTTGGTCGGCCGATCAGGGGAGTTTAAAGAATTCAGGGGCTGCGACTCCTTTGGCTGGTAAGTTAAATACTACTTTTTTTTAGGGCTGCGGAACCTGTATCTTTTGCTGAAGTAGTCAATAATGCTAAGGAGAATGTGAAGGTTAATTTTCGGATGATGGAATCTAGCGAGGTTATTGACGGAGCTGATGTCGTTATTCCGTTGTCTTCGGATAAACAAGTTACTGACAGGTATGCCAACACTTTGTATGGATATTTCCTGGGTAAACGTCTAGCTTTTCCTGTGGTGGATTACTTTGCAAAGAACAACTGGGTTAAATATGGTCTATCTAGACTAATGATGAATGCGAAAGGGTTCTTTTTCTTTAAGTTTAAAACAAAAGAAGGGATGGATAAAATGGTAGAGGATGGACCTTGGTTGATTAGAAATGTTCCGATAATTTTGAAGGAGTGGTCGGCCTCTGTCAAGTTGGAAAAGGAAGATATTAAAGCTATTCCAGTTTGGGTCAAGATGCATGATGTGCTGTTAGCGGCATATACCGAGGATGGTCTTAGCTTGGTCGCCTCTAAGATAGGGGTGCCTAAGATGTTGGATTCGTACACTGCTACGATGTGTGCTGAGTCTTGGGGAAGAAGCAGTTATGCTAGAGCTCTAATTGAAGTTCAGGCGGGGGCTGATTTAAAGAGGAGTGTTCTTGTTGCAATCCCTTCTTTAGATGGGAATGGTCATTCAAAGGTGGAGGTAAAAATTGATTATGATTGGGAGCCGTTGAGGTGCTCATCGTGCTGTGTTTTTGGTCATGAAGATAGCTCGTGCCCAAAAAATCCTCAAGTTACTTCAAGTGGGGTTTCTGAAAAGGAAAATGATGATTTTCAGGTTGTGGGTGCCAAGAAGAGGAAAGCTAATGTCCAAGGTCTTCATATGAAAAATCAGAAGCCTAAGTTAGTTTATAGACCAGTTACGAACCCTAAACCAAAATCGTCCTTGAGGAATCCGATGAAGAATCAGGTCACTACATCCAACCCATTTGATATTCTTAAGGATGATGAGGGAGTTCAGGGAGGTGTTAATGTGGGGCATCTGGAGAAGAAGGATACGCAGTCTAATGAAAAGCAGGAATCAGATGATGAGGAGGTCGTTGAAGTCTACAATGAAACTAGTGAATTTATGACTTCGGGTACACATTCTTCAGCTTCTAGAGCAAGGGCAAGCACATCTTCCACAAAGTTCTCCTATGGTTAGACATGATTTGATTCGTGTTAAGGGGCTGCTGGTTTGTGGCACCTTTATTTTTGATGATGGAGGATGATTTGTTTTGGTCCTTTGTTGTGAGATGGTCTTGTCTACTTTGTTTCATGATGTAAAGTAGACTAGGTTATGGGTTGTCATAGTTTCTTTGTTTTGGTTTGATAGGATTACATATACGGGGCATGTCCTGTATATGAATTAGTGTGGAACACTTCTTCACTACTTGTACTTAATTGCGGTTGTTTTTAATAGAATCACCGGGGTAACCCTTTACCCAAAAAAAAGAAAAGAAAAAGACTAATAGAAAGCGTGGAAAGCGGGAAGAATAGTCCTAGTTTGGAGGATTAGGCCCTGCTTCCAAGGCTGATAGGATTTCACTCAACTCATCAGTCTTAGGCCTTAGCGGGATTGCAACACTAGACTAAGAGATTGGAAGACTTTTTTCCATCATTTCCTACTTTCTTTACAGACTAGGGCGAATCGCAAGCAGACATAATGGAAATGGAAGGCTTGGACTGGAGAGCAGCGAGTCGGGCGTACTCGACTACTTGAACAGGGAGACGCAGAAGCCAATTCTCCGACACACGAACAATCTATTGAAAAAAAGGGACGAAAGAGAAGAAAAAAGGTAGTTTACTTGCTTAGTGCTTGTGCGCTAAGGGAAGAAAGATCGAAAAGTCGAAACTTTCGAAAGCGCACTCACTCTTCTCAAAATCTCTTATCTTAAGAGAAGAAAGATTTACGCTACGAAAAGGGGCGAGCGGAGAGAGCATAAAGAGCTTACTTATAAGGTACGAGCTTAGAGCCTTACGTCACTCTGGTATGCTAATCACTTCGTTGTACGACTCTGGAACGGTAGTCGCTTAGTGCGACAGCACTATGGGATGCAAAGAAGCTTCGTCACCCTTCTTTAGTTGCTTCTTCTACTTTTTCATCGAGATTGGGTTGGTGTTTAGTGTACCGCTTGTGTAGCCTATGCGAAGTAAGCGGGTACAAGATCGAAAAGAATGCGTTGCATGGAAATGAGATGTCCAAGATATTAAGAACGAGGGGAAGAATCGACGAGGAATCTAGACTAGAGAGGAATCTAGAAC
>CM060357.1:113335251-113455251 GCA_030545235.1 Helianthus tuberosus
AATTATAAGTTTTAAAAGTTCAAATGTTCCACATGGAACTCAACATTCCATGTCCCACAACGAATCTTCCCCATGCAAGCTCCAGCTAAGTACCTAATGACCTGCAAAGCATGTAGTAACGAGTCAACAACAAAGTTGAGCGAGTTCACAGTTGGGTGCTTGTTTAAGTTGTTCTGAAAACATAGTTTACTTTAACTGGCATCCTTGCCGTGGGGGTTATCCCATAGTTGAAAACGTGTTTTGTTTAATCCTGTTTACTCTGGCAATCCAGCTGTGGGGGCTACCCCATGTTCAATTCTCTGGCTCTCTGGCCGTGGGGGCTACCCCATGTTTATACTGCTAGACTCGTTACCATATCGACCACTGACTTTAGTCATGTTTATGTGCCCTTAGCGTCAACGTCTATCATCATTGACGTGCCCAGATCCATTACTTCACGCCCGTCCTCTGCGGCACGGTGTGAGGTTTGTCAAACCTAAATAGCGCTATCTAACTAATGACCCGCTCGCCATTGGCCCGGCAATTAAGTCGATATAAAAGGAGGGACTTCGTGATAGAGTTTTGGTCTAGTGAAATTTAAACTGTCCAAGAGGACGAGGAATTACAGTCCTTAACCCGTACTGTCCTACCCAAGAAGGACGAGGAATCCATATTCCTTAACCCATTCCCAACCCACCGGGAATTACCATGCTTTGGAGAAAGTGTGTGAACTCACCTTAGGTTAGCTCGGCAGATAAACGAAAGGTCAAATCGAGCTGCTAGAGGTTAACCACGTCCTAACATGGTTACCATACAAGTCAGGTCTAGGTTTAAGTAATGCACGTATGTTTTCACAGATTTATCAAATCAAGACATGTAACAATCATGGCATGCATGGCATACATTTTAGAACATGTTAAACAGATCAGTAACTAAGCCCAATAAACAATCGGCCCAACCTGTTGTGCGTCCAGCACAACCTTGTGCGACTCACAGCAGGTTGTGCGACTGGAAATCAACCCGGCCCAAAACATCCTTGGCCCAACAGTTTAAACAGCCCAACTAATCAAACAACAGCTGACTTGTGCGATCCCTTAAATCTTGTGCGACTACTGATATCTTGTGCGATTGGAGTTTGGGCTTTGAGGCCCAACTATATAAAAAGCCCAAATGATTTGTGTGTGGCCCAAGGCTTGTGCGATCGGCACCAGCTTGTGTGATCCACAAGTCTTGTGCGATCATGCAATCTTAACTTGTACAATGTGCTTAAACAGTTGCACCAATCTTGTGCGACTGCCCTTGTGCGATCAGATCAGATCTTGTGTGATATGATCTTGTGCGATTGGGAATCTTGTACGATTAGTCCCTTACACGAAATAGGTTTCGTGTGGTTCATGCAAGCTTGTGGGACTCATGTTTTGTGTGGGTTGTGCGATTCGTTTTATTATCCGAATATTATGCTAATCAGTTACATCAATTCGAATAGTTTCCTATTTTCATTCGATCAATCAAAGCTAACAGTTTCCTACTTTGAATTTACTCAATCAAAGCAACACTTAACAGTTTCCAAATCATGCTATCATCGATTAATCATAGGTTTTATCATAATTTTCTATGAACTCTAATCATCTTCAAAGCATAAACGACATAACATTCAAACTATCAGATTTAAAGCTTTCAACATCATCAAGCAAACAAATCCGAGGAACAGAAACATGACAACCGATTTACATCTATTCGATTCTAAATCATTAACATGCAATCCGATTTACATAAACACCCAGACCAAAATCAAAGCATTCATCAATCCTATGGTGATCGAACAGTTTGTTCATCATAACACTTTAACATCCAATCTCAAATAGCATGTATTAAACATAGAACAAGCATCAACCATAACAACAATCAAACAATGATATGACACTAACCGGTAGGGAGGGTAGATCGAGAATGATCCGAACAAGAAAGTCTTCGAAGGGAAGAGGGTGTTTGCCGTCGGCTTCAAGAGAGAGAGAGAACTAGGGTTTGGTGTGTGTTAAGTGTTTGCAACTAATGAGAGAACAAACCCCCACTAATGGGTATGTCTTAGCTTAAATAGGTGGGTGGCCGAACCCATCATGGGCTGCCCATTGGTTTCGAGTTCAATCATATTGTGACAAGGATGAGATGTTCGGCCCAACATGGACTTGTGCGATCGGGTTGTGTCGTGTGATCCGAGTCATATATATATATATATATATATATATATATATACATACATTCACATAATACAACATAATATCTCATAAACATTCATTAAACCAACATGTCAGATAATCACACAGAGTTCACATACATTACATTAAGCACAAAGATAGGTTCTGAAATACGAGTTGTCACACCAACAAATTTCAGAAAACTTGCCTCCAATGTAAATTCTACCCATGTTGAGCAGAATGTGCCTTAGAGCATTATATAATATTATGAAGACTGGATAAAGCCCTATATTTATTGTATTTCTTTTCTAGATCACAAAATCCTCCCCTCTGAAACAAAAGATGTAGTTGGAATTAATAAAAGGGCATTTCGCTTCTTTGCTAAGTAAGGATAACTTTACAAGAAGGGCTATAATGGCAATCCTCTCCACCCCTCGAGAGGATGTGCAGCAGGTTCTCGAGGAAGCCCACGCCCCAGGACATATTGGCGGCGCAAAGATATATGATCACCTGATAACCCTGGGGTACTATTGGCCAACTATGGAGATAGATTCAGCAACATTTGTTAAGAGGTGCAAGGTTTGTCAGCTACATGGCAACCTCATACATGTTCCAGCCATGGAGCTCCCTACCCATTTAAAACTTGTGCCCTCGATTTCATCGGGAAAATAACCACTACCTCAAGGGGAAAATGTTTCATTTTAGTAGCAACAGAGTTGTTCACCAAATGGACAGAAGCAGTTTCACTACGCCGAGACAACTCTCCTTCAAGTTGAGCCAATGCACTTGTTGCTTTCTCGAGCGCTGCTGAAGTCTGGGCATACTCCTCGAGATGATGGGTATCAAATTTTGCCTTGGCCACTGCACCCAGCCTGGCATGAACCCATCCCAGATCAAACCCAAAGCACCCCTCCATATCTCGAACGTCCTTTTTTTTTTTTGGGTAAAGGGTTACCCCGGTGATTTTATATATTCACAAACACAAAAAACAAGTAGAGAGGGGACATCCTCACTAGTTCACTCGAGAGACATGCCTCAGGAGCGTACACCAAAAACAAACCAAAAATAAACAAGAACGAACGACTAGACTAACATCTAGAAACACAAAGAAAACTAATTAGTTAATCAGCCCGCATCGTTCTGCATAGTATCATCATTGATCTCCCATTTTCCAAGCAGCCTTCTAACATTAGCACAAGGTCTGAACTTTACTCCCATTAACTTGTAACGAACTGTCTTTAGAATGATACTACATATTACCTCCGGTGGACGAGTTTGGTTTTTAAAAAATCTAGCATTACGCTCTTTCCAAATCATATAAGCAGTCGCACCTACAAGCACACGAGCCACATAATTGGCTGCCGATTTCGACTGACTTCTCGCCATCAACCAACTGACAATCAAAGACCATTTCGGCTCAACATTATCCATACCGACCTTACCTCGGACCAAATTCCACACCTGCGAAGAGAAATTACATTCATAGAAGAGATGGTCATGAGAATCGACATCCGCATAGCATAGAAGACAACACATCATATTCATGTTCTTCCTCCTAGATAAGTCCCACTTTAAGATTTTATCCTGAGTTAAAAGTTTCCGTCGCATAATTAACCACACGAAAAACGCATGTCTTGGAATACACTGAGGAAACCACACAATTTTAACCCAATCCACTTCCTGCTCTCTCAACCGAAGCGTGTTCTAAACCGTAGAAGAAGAATGATCAAGTAAGTTATCGCCATCCTTCCACAGCAACCGATCCATCTTGTTTTGATCTGGGCCGATATTATCCAACTGATTTAGAACCGGAAATAAGTCTCTCCAAGCATTCGGCCATGCCCAAGAGTCATGAGAATTGTAACACCCCGGCTGGAGGCGGAAAAGCCAAAGGTGTCACGAAACTTGATAGAATGCATTTGAGCACATGGAGTTTAAATTAAGTTGAAATATGATTAAGGTTCAATTAAATAGATTGCATTCAAATCCAAAAGAAATTCTTGAACATAAACAAAATACAACATAACAATTACAATTGATTTCGGATTTAGTCTAAGGCATAAGTCTTGAATCAATCTTATGTAAAATATTCTTGCAAATCATGTCATCAAACATTGTCACCTGAAACATATGTTAGGAGTAAAAGGATCAACAAACGGTTGAGTGAATTCATAGGTTTTGTTTCTGCAAAAATTGTCAATGTGATATAGATATAGTTTCAACAAAAAGTGGTTGTCGATATGTCTTTATAGCAAAAGAGTAATACATGTATTTACTTAGTGGTACATTCAAACCATTCAGACGTACTCGGTAATATCACCTCACTTCTATGATATAAGATATAAGATTTAACAACAACAACAACAATAGATTGAGAAGTGAAATGGGGCGTCAATCCTATAGCGCTATAATACAACCGATGGGCAAGTACATGTTAATGAACGTAAACTTCTTAAAGTAAACAACAAAGTATTAAGCAAATGCAAAAACAATCGGGGAAACCATGTATAGCAAATAGTTTGTATCACATTGTAACATATGTATCATCCCAAAAATAATGTAAAAAGGGACTATGAACTCACCTTGATTTCGGTTAAGTCCAAACAATTATGCAAAGTGTGAGAGTTCTTGGGAATAAGATTCCACGTCACTCTAATTGATTGAACATGTAACAATATGGAATATGTATCAATAATAATGTTTAATTGGATAATCGGAAATCCTAAATCTATAGGATTTTTGTTTAAATGGTAATTATGTGATTTGGATAACCTAACAAGAGGACTCGGAAAATGAATATGATGTAACGGAATTATTTATGAAAAATATTAATTTAACATAAATAATAAAATTGCAAAGATATGTAATTGCTTTAATATAAACATTTGTAATAATAAATCAAATACAATTAATTAGTATAAATAAATAACGTAATTAATTATAATGATTATTGGTAAAATATTGTACAAGTGATATAATTAATTTATAACTTTATAATTGAATTTAGAAGTACAAAAGTATATAATTATTCGATAAATAATAAGCATTTTGTTTATGATAATTATATGATTAATTATCAAATAATTAATTTAAATCAGAATAATTAAAAATAACATTTTTGATTATTAATTTGTAATATTACTGATTTACAGTAATTATTAGAGTCTTTGAATATTTTTATATAAATAATTTGGAATAAAAGGTTAAAATAATAATAATGGTTTATATGGTTTTAGTTATTAAAATAATATGTAAGTAACAAATCAGTTTCAGAAATTTTATAAACCCAGAAAATTATGTGTTTTGTTATAAAATATTTTCGGGCAGAGTTTGTATAATTATATAAATAAAACTGTTAAGTTTTAATTAAATAACTTAACTGATTTAATTATGTAATATAAACTGTAAATAATAAAACAGTGACAAAATTTATATAAACTCAGAATAATGTATGTAATATCATAAAAATAATTTCAGATAAAAATTATATAGTTATTTAATTTAAATATGTTAAATCAAACTATATTTTTATAGTGTAAATACTGATTTATTTATAAAAATAACAGAATTACATGAAATATTAGTAATAAAATTATTTCTGTAATGTACAACATATAAAATAAGTATCATAAAATTTTCAGATTTTATTTCTGAAAATCGGATTTAATATGAATTTTAAAGTATAAATCTGTTTTAAAAATATAAAAATTGGTTTTATAAATATTTTTGCAAGTTTTATATTGTTAGTAAAAGAATCAGCATGTAAAATACTTATGTTAAAAATTTTAGACTTTAACTGATTAATCTCGATTTAATATAAATTTTTGAATAAAACAGTTTAAATAAAAAGAAAACAAGGTACTATTCATTGTCTTCCTCCCCAAACTGGTCAACGAAAGTCAACAGGTCCAGTTCTCGATCAATGCAGGTTTATATTCGAATTAAATCTAGGAAAACATTAAATGAGCATAAACTAACCGATTAAACGAATAAAAACGTTCCGGTTACGTCTGGAACGACGTAGCGACTAACTCCGGCGAGCTCCGGTTCCGGCAACTATTGCAGGTTCGGTTTCCGGCACTTTTCGATGTGTTTGTGTAATTTGAAAGGTGTAGGATGATCGTATGAAGTTAATGAGCTTATATAGCCCTTCAATTTGATCTTAGATTCGACAATTTGTAGTGGATTTGATCTTAAAAAATTTTTTTTATAAAAACAAATTCAATTATAACCGAAAGGCACTAGGATGTGTCGATTGAATGCGAAAACAGGTTGGCAAAGTTGTTGGGAATTATTGGTGATGTTATCAGATCAATTAAACAATGTATAGTGGGATTTGGTGGATTATTTGTTCAAAAATAGCGACATGTGGTTTCTGTATATGAAATTAGATTTGTTATTAACTAATATATATATATACTATACAAATCAGAGATAAGTCGGATGTGGCATGCCCGGCCGAGTGGTTAAGTGTTTATTTGTTATACATAAGGTCTCGAGTTCGATCCTAGTTGTGGCCGGTTCGATAGGGTTTAAACCCTTTTTATGTTTTTAAATCAAAATTTTACACTTAGTCCCTGCGGTTTCATTATTGTTACATATGGTCCCTGTAACAGTTAACATAACAGTTAACTGAGTTAATTTTTTTGTTTTAAAATCCCTTATATAAAAGCTAACTGGGTTAGAGTTTCTGGTTAAAACAGTTTTGAAAATGATAGAATTGGTCCCTGAAGTAGTTAACTGGGAAGACTAACTAGGTTAGTCCTTTCTAATAGAAATCCTTTATAATGCATCTAACCCGGTTAGGATTTTTAGGTTAAAATAGTTTCAAAATGTCCAAAACAGTCCCTGGAGTATAACTTTCACAAAATGACCAAATGGTCCTTATACTTTTATTTCAAAATAAATATAAGTATCAAAAATGACAATTAGGACCCTAAACTTTTGAGTTTTCAATATTTACATTTTAACCCGAACTTACAAGATTCTAAAAATGATGGTTTTAGTCCTCGGACTTAAAATCAATGTTTTCAAGCAAGTTTCAAGGAATGAAAATTAGATCCTTCAAATTGTAGTTTCACAAAATGTCATAATAGGCCCTTATAGTTTGTGTAGCCTTGTTTAATAGCATAAAACTCAACAAGATTGTAATTGTTTCACGTGTTTGTATTGGTATAAGCATGTAAGGGCATAAAACAAAGCATGAATCAAACAGATTTCATTTCAAATATGATGTGTGTATCAAACAAGTACATGTTTGAAAATCAAGGTTGTTACAGTCTCCCCTACTTTAGAAAATTTCGTCCCGAAATTTATTCGAAAGAAACCGTAAAATGTAATTGCAACGTAAACAATTGTGTGTACAAACAAGCAAGTAATGAATAATTCATTTCTCAGAAACGGAATGAATATGGTTTTGATTCTTGTTAGGCAATGTTTTACACGCAGACATGGGGTATAATTGCAAACAACATGTATTAGATAACAATAATATGGTCCCGGGTAACATAAAATCTTCAAGTGACTCTGGCAAAATTTCAAGTATAACATAATAAGAACACTTATATATAGGAAGTACCTGCGGCGTATCCACATGCCACCATACTTAACAAGATTTACTATGATTCTCATGCGTTGAACCCCGTAATTAAGTGTGCACCCATAATTACGCGTTTCATCGTATGGTCGACATAGCTCTTCTAGTTAAGTACGTAAGGGAAAATTTGTATAAACGAAATGAGGGGAAAATGAACATAAGTGTGAATTCGTAATGCATGATTGTATCTGGATCAAATGGTTTTATTCACAACACACTTTGAAAATATTAATATATCATTTCTAGAATAAATGCACTAAACACGAAGTTCATAGGCTCATCATGATACAAATATAATACAATGGTATAACAACGAAACAGTATACGAGAAGAAAGTGACCCACTTCTTCTGGTGGAAGGTTAAGAATTAGATATAACAATACTCCAAGCATCACACCAGCGATCACCAGAACCAAGCTACTCGGATGCATTTTTGAAGAGAACGAAAAGAAAGAGGGTTTTGTTGTGAATAAAAAAAAAATGAGATTGTCGATTGGTTATTTATAGAGGTGGAATATAACCATTTTACAACAGCCATGTAACCGTTGTATGTGACCGTTATACAGTGGTCGTATATATACTCACGGGTTGTAACTCCTAAGCCTTGAGGGTTTCGATCCGTAACCCATGCTAATTTGGGAGTGTAAGCGTAGATGAAAACGTAAAGTATAAGTGTAATTAGTAACGCTTATGGGTATAATGACGTGGATATGAGTATGAGATTAAGCGAGGAAACAAATAAAATTAAGATACTGTTTAAATCAGACGAGCATCAACATAATATAACATCTCCTGGATTAGAACGTATTTCACATTAGCAAAGATAGCATCATTTGTTTGATGGTCTAGTATGCTGTAGACAATTTACAATTGAAATAAGTCATGTAATGGATCAATTTCAGGCTCAAAACTATCAGGTAGTGGAGGTAGTGGATCCAGTTGCATACGAGCAACTAGCATACTTTCCAACCATTGATTTCTTTCTGTCAACCATTGTACTTGCCGTAGCAAATCTTGGTTCTGATCGTTTAGCCTAGCCATTTCAACTACCATTTGATCTGGATGTAGATTCATTTGAGGCACCGTACTTGGGCCTGCTATATTAGTTGTTGGCAGTTGTTCCACTTCGTCCAACAGTGACTGGAAAGAATGTGACAGTAATGGTGCTTGCAAAAAGGGTTCTGATGCTAACTGTTCTTGTGTCATCATGTTTTCATCAAACCAAGTTCCTTGCATTGTTGAACTTTCCTCGAAAAATGACGGTGGGAAGCTTGGTAAGACGTTCGGTGTTAAAGGTTGGGATAGGTTAGGTGTAATAGGTTCTTGTATGTATGGCAGCGGTGGCTGCATATCAAATTGATAAGAAGATGATGGTGGAAATTGAAAAAATGATTGTTGTAAATTTTGTGGGAAGGTATTCTCTAAGGTAACTGAAGTTCCCTTCGATTGGGATGGTTGAGTTAGTGTGTCAATATGAACAGGGATTAGCCTCATGGTGTGGGGATTTACAATCCCAGGTGCCTTTGGTGGAGATAATCCCTGGATAATCTGATCACTTAAGACACCTAATGATTGTGCTAGTTTTGTGACGTAAGACCCTCCCATGAGACTTTTCAAAGGTTGTGATTTTTGACTAGAGAAATATTCAGCAAGCCCGTGGGCAATATTACAAGGAACTTGCTCAAACATACTACGCAGATAGAAAAGTTCGATTTTTTTAACCCTTTGTGGATTATGCTTGCGCCCCGTGATAGTGTTGGCTAACACACGGTGCATATATTGATAACAAGGGTTTGTGAAGCTCGTAGCACTATTGTGGCCACACCATGCTTTTGATGAATGGCATTGCCAATAACTTACCATATCAGCGGAGGAATAAGAGGTTGATGCCTCCGTAAAAATGGGTTGTTTAGCTTCTTCATTCGTATATATGCCTAGACGAACTGCGAATTCTGTCAATGACATAGTATGATGTTGTCCACAAAGTTGGAAATGAATGGATTCGTCGGTAAGGTTTCTATTATATTTATAATAGAAAGTGGACGAGAACTCATACACCAGTTCATCGTATGATGGTTCTAGGATGTCGAAGAAACGACGCCAGGGCGTATTAGGTAGTAGTGATCTCGCCAGTAAACCACTGGGATCAATCATTCCCATATGTTGCCAATCAATACCACTAATATTAAGAACTTCATGATGCTTGAGTTTTTTATACCTCTCTTGATAGTGTAATTTAGTAAACTGAAGGAAGGGATGAATTTTTGCTGCATTTGAAGATTCAGCATACGCTGCTAGGAGATTTGCCATTTGAATATGGGGTTTTGTTGAACTAAGAAAGGTTTGGGTATGTGTTGAGTTATATCAGAAGTTTGTAGTTCTTGTGTAGATTAGCTCGTGTAGTGAGGTTCTTATATAGATAAGGAGATTCCGGATTACACCATGTGATCGGTTAGAGCTTCCCTGCTACGTCCTACAGCTAGTTTGAAAATTTGAATCTGACAGGTATGGTCTCGAGAAAATTTTGAATTTGAAAAAGAGGGAATCATATCGTAATAATTTGATAATAGTACAACGTAGGTTGATTAGGGCTTGGATTGTTCTGAAACGGAGAAAAAAAAATATTCTTTTGAATTAGGGTAACATGCCTTGAGCCGATAGGCATACTGTACTCTCATCGGTAGTTCCCAGGTAGGCAAACGTGTGTCTCGTCATGAAGGCATTTTCTGGAAGAAAGATTATAGTGATTTCATAATGGGGTAATGTAGTTTCATAAAATCAATGAGGATCAAAGAAAACACGTAACAAGATGGATATCATTTATTCCACGAATAAATGACATCAATGACAAGTCAAAGTAGTTGGGTTCTTATAACTTGGTGAAGTCATGCTTTAGCCTATAAGTGGATACTCATCCCAAGAATTCCCAGGTAAGCACAACTGGTCCTTCGAGTTAGGATATATACGAAGTGCTTGCCTAGACAGAAAACTCAGAATACAGGCATCCACCCTTCCAGATTGCACGAGTTCGTTATTAGAGCCCAAGACTTTGATGAGAACTAAAAATCAGAAGAGGTTTTGAAAATAATCACCTAAGGATAGGTGATGTGTATTTGTAGAATCTAAAGATAAGATCTGTGGTGACGAGGCATTGGTTACAAAAGATATGAATAGAGATGAAGACAAGGCAAAGATAAGGAAGAGTTACTAATGGAAAGTGTCCTAGGTAAGTTATAGTCTAGGTCAAAAGAAATTTCTAATAACCTAAATCCCTATAACCATGGCTCTGATACCAATCTGTAACACCCCGGCCGGAGGCGGAAAAGCCAAAGGTGTCACGAAACTTGATAGAATGCATTTGAGCACATGGAGTTTAAATTAAGTTGAAATATGATTAAGGTTCAATTAAATAGATTGCATTCAAATCCAAAAGAAATTCTTGAACATAAACAAAATACAACATAACAATTACAATTGATTTCGGATTTAGTCTAAGGCATAAGTCTTGAATCAATCTTATGTAAAATATTCTTGCAAATCATGTCATCAAACATTGTCACCTGAAACATATGTTAGGAGTAAAAGGATCAACAAACGGTTGAGTGAATTCATAGGTTTTGTTTCTGCAAAAATTGTCAATGTGATATAGATATAGTTTCAACAAAAAGTGGTTGTCGATATGTCTTTATAGCAAAAGAGTAATACATGTATTTACTTAGTGGTACATTCAAACCATTCAGACGTACTCGGTAATATCACCTCACTTCTATGATATAAGATATAAGATTTAACAACAACAACAACAATAGATTGAGAAGTGAAATGGGGCGTCAATCCTATAGCGCTATAATACAACCGATGGGCAAGTACATGTTAATGAACGTAAACTTCTTAAAGTAAACAACAAAGTATTAAGCAAATGCAAAAACAATCGGGGAAACCATGTATAGCAAATAGTTTGTATCACATTGTAACATATGTATCATCCCAAAAATAATGTAAAAAGGGACTATGAACTCACCTTGATTTCGGTTAAGTCCAAACAATTATGCAAAGTGTGAGAGTTCTTGGGAATAAGATTCCACGTCACTCTAATTGATTGAACATGTAATAATATGGAATATGTATCAATAATAATGTTTAATTGGATAATCGGAAATCCTAAATCTATAGGATTTTTGTTTAAATGGTAATTATGTGATTTGGATAACCTAACAAGAGGACTCGGAAAATGAATATGATGTAACGGAATTATTTATGAAAAATATTAATTTAACATAAATAATAAAATTGCAAAGATATGTAATTGCTTTAATTGTAATAATAAATCAAATACAATTAATTAGTATAAATAAATAACGTAATTAATTATAATGATTATTGGTAAAATATTGTACAAGTGATATAATTAATTTATAACTTTATAATTGAATTTAGAAGTACAAAAGTATATAATTATTCGATAAATAATAAGCATTTTGTTTATGATAATTATATGATTAATTATCAAATAATTAATTTAAATCAGAATAATTAAAAATAACATTTTTGATTATTAATTTGTAATATTACTGATTTACAGTAATTATTAGAGTCTTTGAATATTTTTATATAAATAATTTGGAATAAAAGGTTAAAATAATAATAATGGTTTATATGGTTTTAGTTATTAAAATAATATGTAAGTAACAAATCAGTTTCAGAAATTTTATAAACCCAGAAAATTATGTGTTTTGTTATAAAATATTTTCGGGCAGAGTTTGTATAATTATATAAATAAAACTGTTAAGTTTTAATTAAATAACTTAACTGATTTAATTATGTAATATAAACTGTAAATAATAAAACAGTGACAAAATTTATATAAACTCAGAATAATGTATGTAATATCATAAAAATAATTTCAGATAAAAATTATATAGTTATTTAATTTAAATATGTTAAATCAAACTATATTTTTATAGTGTAAATACTGATTTATTTATAAAAATAACAGAATTACATGAAATATTAGTAATAAAATTATTTCTGTAATGTACAACATATAAAATAAGTATCATAAAATTTTCAGATTTTATTTCTGAAAATCGGATTTAATATGAATTTTAAAGTATAAATCTGTTTTAAAAATATAAAAATTGGTTTTATAAATATTTTTGCAAGTTTTATATTGTTAGTAAAAGAATCAGCATGTAAAATACTTATGTTAAAAATTTTAGACTTTAACTGATTAATCTCGATTTAATATAAATTTTTGAATAAAACAGTTTAAATAAAAAGAAAACAAGGTACTATTCATTGTCTTCCTCCCCAAACTGGTCAACGAAAGTCAACAGGTCCAGTTCTCGATCAATGCAGGTTTATATTCGAATTAAATCTAGGAAAACATTAAATGAGCATAAACTAACCGATTAAACGAATAAAAACGTTCCGGTTACGTCTGGAACGACGTAGCGACTAACTCCGGCGAGCTCCGGTTCCGGCAACTATTGCAGGTTCGGTTTCCGGCACTTTTCGATGTGTTTGTGTAATTTGAAAGGTGTAGGATGATCGTGTGAAGTTAATGAGCTTATATAGCCCTTCAATTTGATCTTAGATTCGACAATTTGTAGTGGATTTGATCTTAAAATTTTTTTTTTATAAAAACAAATTCAATTATAACCGAAAGGCACTAGGATGTGTCGATTGAATGCGAAAACAGGTTGGCAAAGTTGTTGGGAATTATTGGTGATGTTATCAGATCAATTAAACAATGTATAGTGGGATTTGGTGGATTATTTGTTCAAAAATAGCGACATGTGGTTTCTGTATATGAAATTAGATTTGTTATTAACTAATATATATATATACTATACAAATCAGAGATAAGTCGGATGTGGCATGCCCGGCCGAGTGGTTAAGTGTTTATTTGTTATACATAAGGTCTCGAGTTCGATCCTAGTTGTGGCCGGTTCGATAGGGTTTAAACCCTTTTTATGTTTTTAAATCAAAATTTTACACTTAGTCCCTGCGGTTTCATTATTGTTACCTATGGTCCCTGTAACAGTTAACATAACAGTTAACTGAGTTAATTTTTTTGTTTTAAAATCCCTTATATAAAAGCTAACTGGGTTAGAGTTTCTGGTTAAAACAGTTTTGAAAATGATAGAATTGGTCCCTGAAGTAGTTAACTGGGAAGACTAACTAGGTTAGTCCTTTCTAATAGAAATCCTTTATAATGCATCTAACCCGGTTAGGATTTTTAGGTTAAAATAGTTTCAAAATGTCCAAAACAGTCCCTGGAGTATAACTTTCACAAAATGACCAAATGGTCCTTATACTTTTATTTCAAAATAAATATAAGTATCAAAAATGACAATTAGGACCCTAAACTTTTGAGTTTTTAATATTTACATTTTAACCCGAACTTACAAGATTCTAAAAATGATGGTTTTAGTCCTCGGACTTAAAATCAATGTTTTCAAGCAAGTTTCAAGGAATGAAAATTAGATCCTTCAAATTGTAGTTTCACAAAATGTCATAATAGGCCCTTATAGTTTGTGTAGCCTTGTTTAATAGCATAAAACTCAACAAGATTGTAATTGTTTCACGTGTTTGTATTGGTATAAGCATGTAAGGGCATAAAACAAAGCATGAATCAAACAGATTTCATTTCAAATATGATGTGTGTATCAAACAAGTACATGTTTGAAAATCAAGGTTGTTACAAGAATAAACATCCGACACCTTAGCATCCAACCGAAAACCCGCACTCGTAATAACCCGAGAAGATAAAAAGCTTGAAAGAGGGCCTAGATGACACCAAGAATCATACCAGGCAGAAATTGAATTACCAGCGCCCAAAGAAAACCATATATGCTCCTTAACCAGCGGCCTCAATTGAAGGATTTTCCTCCAACTCCAACTGCAATTAGAAACCTCCCTGCAAATCCAAAAACTCCGCCCTTTAAGCCGATACGAGTTAATCCACTGCACCCATAAAGAGTCTCGCTTATTAAGAATACTCCAAATATGCGAGACCATGAGGGCCTTGTTAACATCACCGACCCGACGAATACCAAGGCCACCTTCATATTTAGGCACACAAATTGCTTTCCAAGAAACTTTCGCTTTCCCTCTATGAAAAGAACTCTCCTGAGACCATAAAAAATTCCTTAATTTCGCCTCAATATCATTTAGAATCCGAACAGGTAAGATAAAAGCTGAGGCCCAATAGACATGCATAGACGACAAGACCGAAATGATAAGTTGTAACCTGCCCGCGAAAGATAAAAGTCTGTTTTTCCAATTCATAATCCTTAAATCCAAGCGTTCAAGAAGAACACTACAATCTTTAACCCGAAGCCTCGAGGAAATGAGGGGCACTCCTAAGTATTTAACTGGTAAGAGACCCTCCTCAAACGACATGATATCCAAAATAGCGTTTTTCACATGATTAGAAACATTACAAAAGAACACTATACTTTTTTGGATACTAGGGACCAACCCGGACATGTTAGTGAATCGGTTAAGCGACTCCATGATACATTTAGCTGACCGAACATCACCACGTGCAAATAAAAACAAGTCGTCAGCAAAACAAAGATTAATAATATGTTGTTTTTCGCACTTGTTGTGAAATCTAAAAGAAGACTCCAGCTGAGAAGTCTGGTGAAGAATGCATGTCAAAATTTCCATAACCAGCGTGAATAAATAAGGAGATAAAGGATCGCCCTGTCTTAAGCCACGTTTCCCCTTGAAATAACCATGAACTTCCCCATTAACACAAACCGAATAGGTAGGAGTGGAGACGCATGTGATTATCCACTCTACCATTTTCAAATGAAAACCGAAACCCATGAGCACCTGCTTGAGAAATCTCCAGTCCACCGTATCATACGCTTTTTGTATATCAACTTTAAACGCACATCTCGGAGGACCATTATTCCTGTGATAATTATGCATCAATTCTTGCGTAAGCAAGATATTATCCGAAATTTTCCTTCCTGGCACGAATGCGGACTGATTAATGCTAACAATCTGATTCAAGTAATTTTTAATACGATCCGCAATAATTTTACTAATGCACTTGTAAATCACATTACAACATGCAATAGGACGATAATCCGTGACAGTAGACGGAGTAGGTTTCTTCGGAATAAGGACAATTAACGTGCTATTTAGCTCCTTAAGAAGCTTGCCAGAACTGAAGAAATCCATAATTGCACTCGCCACCTCCTGGCCTATAATCGGCCAAGCATGTTTGTAAAATGCAACCGTGTAACCATCAGGCCCCGGAGCTTTGTCATTGCCAATGGAAAACATAGCCAACTTGACCTCTTCGCTAGTAACCGGGCGGACCATAAAATTAGCATCTTCAATAGTCAATCGTTTATCAAACAGATCATGCGTAGGATGCAAATTAATGTTATCTTCAAGGCCAAGAAAATTCTCATAATGATGAACTAAAGCCTTAGAAACGTCTTCACCTTGAAATAAAACTCCTTGAGAGTTCGAGATAACCTCAATGCGAGTGGCGTGATTCCTGCTTTTTAGCGAAGCATGAAAAAACTTTGTATTCGCGTCACCAGCCCGCAACCAATCGACCTTCCATTTTTGTCTAAGAAACCTTTTCTCATCTAAACAAGCATCCTGTAAATCAGCTATTAATTTTGCTTCTTGTGTGCGAAGGGTCGCATTCATCGGATTGTTATCAATATCAATTTGGATCGCATCCAAATCCTTACGAATATTCTCAACTTTCTTGTGTAAATTTCCTTGTTGAAACAGTAAACCCCGAAGAGGATTCTTTAACAACCTGAGTTTTTTTACCACTCGAAACTGAAGCACCCCATCAATTTGAGTATCCCACCCACGCTTTACAATCTCCATAAAACCCGGCTTAAAAACCAATAAATTAGCAAATTTAAAAGGTCTAGGTTTCGGTTTTACCGGAGTGGGGATGTTAAGCATACACGGACAGTGATCTGAAAGTCTATACGGATGAAAAAAAGCAACCGAGTTTGGAAATTCAGAAACAAAAGAAATATTACCCATGATTCTATCAATTTTCTTTAGCACACCAACACCATTTTTTGGCTTTTGATTCCACGTAAAATGACATCCGGACCGATTAATATCGAACACCTCAATATTTGATACACATTCTTGAAATTCTCTCATGCCAATCGAGACAACTGAAGATCCCATAGAGTGATCTTCTAAAGTGAGAGCTGAATTAAAATCACCCATGATTATCCAAGGCTTATCACTTACAAAAGTTTTATGTAAGGATAATTGATACCATAAATCTCTTCGATTGATGTAGTAATTCGCTGCATAGACAACCGAACAAAACAAAACTTTCCTATCAATTTTAAAGATAATCTGAAGATGCATAACTTGAGAGGTTTGGGCCAGCACAATAACATCAAAAACATCTGAATTCCACCCAGCAATAATTCTCGTACCTTTATCACAACAACTTCCGTTGGAAATCCAAGACCACCGACGAAAAACAGAGTTACAAACTTTCGCAAGATTACCAACATCAACATGGGACTCTAAAATAGCACAAAAAGAAATATTACTATCCTTTAGAATATCACGAACCTCCTTTTGTTTAAGTGGGCGATTCAACCCCCTTATATTCCATGCTGCGAGACTAACCATTGGACACCCCGGTTGAAGGAGTGCTTGCCCCTTTAGAAGATTTACGAGTCCCTCCCGTGATAAAATCATCCATTTCATTATAAACTTCAACCACTTCTTCATCATCAGAATCCTCTCGACCACCACTATCCCCATTACTACTTTGGCCTTTCTCCCTATGAGTCTCATTGAAAACCTCAAAAGGATTTCTCGAAAGAAAATTAGACGAAGTCGTCTTCACTTTAGAATCATCCTTACGTTTTGTATTAACTGGTCTATACTCAAACTTAGGTTTCTGCTTACTCACCTGAACACCACCTTTTCTAACAATTTTCTTGCTTTGGACTCCTATATAACCGTCATCGTCAACTTTAGGAATTTCTTTTCCTTTACGGCTTCCCTGGTTACCAGCCATACGATCATGTTTAACATTGTCAACTTGCTTCCTCGGCATCTTTGGACACATATCGTTATCATGCCCAAAGACACAACACGCCGAACATCTAAGAGGACTCCATTCATACTCTACATACATGGTTTCTTTAACAAAACCATCACCTTCCAGTTCAGGAATCGCTAACGTTACCTCCTCTTTAAACTCCTTATCCGCTGATATTTCAATAAGGGCTCTAGCATAACTACTTCGCCCCCATGAATCCATACACATTGCCGACGTGTAAGAGTCCAAAAGTTTAGGTTCCCCAATGGCTGTAGCAATCATACTCAGACCATCCTCCGTGTAAGCCGCAATCGGGACCTCATGTATTTTCACCCATACTTGAACTTTCGTAACCTCCTGCTTCTCGAGTTTAATAGTAGGAGACCATTCATGAAGAAACAAAGGTTGAGATCGAATAATCCAAGGACCTGAAGATAAAGCATCACGCATACCTTTCTGATCCGAAAACTTAAAAAAGAAAAATCCGCTAGCATTCATCATAGACTTTTGTAATCCGAATCTTTTCCAGTTATTCCTGACGTAATATTCAACCACAGGATATGCTACTCGGTCACCCAAAAAATACCCATATAATGTATTCGACAACTTCTCTTGGACCACACGAATAGACTCCTTTGGCAGCACCACATCACATCCTTCATGTTGAGAATTGCTCGCAAGAGAACGAAAATTAACCTTCTTTTCCTGCTTTATAACCAAATCAGCATATGATAACGGCTTCACAATCCCACCTATCTTCAGTTCAGAATTACCCACATCCGGTACTGGCATCTGAATATTAATCGGATCACTAACCTGTTCACAAACCGGAAATCCACCAGCATTCTGCTCCGTATGTTTAAGACTACTCTCCTGAATACTCCCACCATCATGTGCAATTTTATTCAAATTCTCCGTATCCGGTGAAGATTCCTTGGCAGCAACAGCCACAGGAACCGGACAGGAGACCTTTTCAAGTTCATCAATTACATTGATTGGTCTTGGTTCAGTATTCGACTTGAAAATTCCCCTACGTGCAGGTTTCATATTACCATCATTGACACCATGACTACCGCCGCCCTTAGAGAACAATGGAGGCTTTCCACGATCAGGCTGAATATCAGATTTTTTACGACCATCCATACTGTAAGAACCACCTCTCTCAAAACTACGAAATCCAGAAAACCATGCAACACAAGAAAACCAGAAAACCGAAATAAAAAAGACAACAAAAAAACCCCAAACTAGCAAACCCTAATCCATAGTTTTTACAAATCTGAATAGCGAAATTGGTAGATCTATAAATCGACTAACCAACAACTCTATGCAGTTTGATCAAACACAAGAAAAAGGCGGCGATTGAAGATCTGGAGACGAAAAACCCTAGAATTAATCCGAAGTCCAATGCTAACGAGTTCGATATAGAAATCTGAATAATCAGATTTCTAATCTCAGACTGTTATACACCAGATTATGAACCAAAATCCAGGATTGCATGGAAGAACCAGAATCGCCTAGCTAGGAGAGAGCATTAGGTGCATTTCTATCTCGAACGTCCTTCTGAATGTCTTCAAAGACATCAGCTGGTACCTCCCCCGTTACATAAGCAAAAAGTTTGAAGATTCTTGGGAAAAGCATGTCTACCGTGTATCCTCAAAGTTCTCTTCTCTGGAGTTGAAAAAAGTTTAAGGGGAAGCTATCCATCCGTTATAGTTGCTTCAGAAAGAGAAATTGGAAGGTTGGGTGATCTCCTATCCTGTCTGGTCGTTGTGGCAAGCGAATCTATTGAGAGATATATTGAGTTGGTAAGCGGGATTGACTTGCCGAATAGTGAGATGATGTCACGAAAAACGGCTGGCTCATTTCGTATCTTGAAGGAAGTCAAGCAGGAATAGATGGCCTGCCCCTAGCTCTAACTAATCTCTCCACTTTGATAGCACAGGAGTGCTTGCTTTCATTCCCTGCCACCCGCTTCTATAACTGGCTATTCCTTATCGGCATTTCAAGACAAAATCTTTCATGATCCATCCCGGAATAAATAGAGAATAGTTGGGATATTCAACAGGGAGGGAACAGAAGAGGATGACATCAGAAGTAGGATCGTCGAAAGGTCTTCTGGCTTCGTGGCTCCTGACCCTGGAAGATGGGATTCCGAGACCAGGACCCTTTTTCATCACTTCTGCTCGTTGCATACCTTGCTCCACTACTGTACGAATAGCATTTCCCGCTGCAGTTTGCGCAGCAAACGGTGTCCCTCTTCTTGTACCCCGGAATCCACAAGTACCGGCGGAGGCCCAATAAACCACCCGACCCCTTACATCTGTAACAGTCACAATGGTATTATTGAAGCTTGCTTGAACATGAATAAGTCCTTTTTCTACGTGCACTCTTGCGTGAACCAAGACGTCCATTCTTACGTGAACCAGTTTCTTTTCTTTTCTTTTATTTATTTTCTTTTTCTTTCTTTTTTTCTTTTTTATTCATTCCGGATAAAACCTCCTTGAAGTATCAACTAATGGGGGAGGAGTGAGATTATACAACCCGCCCTTTCTCTTTTTTTCACAAATAGTAAATTCAGGATCTAATTCGGATATCAGAATACCATATATAACACAAAATTGATCCGCTGATTCCTTCGAATCTAGCCACCCGGTCTGTCATTATACCTCGAGAAGTATAAATAATTACAATCCCCATCCCACCTAAAATTTGAAGAATTCGTTGATAGTTAGAATAGATTCGTAGACCAGGTGGACTGATCCGTTTTCAATTTTGAAAAGTTTTGTTAGGTTCTTAGTAGCAATCAGTGACCTTTTTTTCTTTTACTTCACAGAGCTTTTCGTCTCCTTGATAGCTAGAAGTTCTCCAAAAGTATGAAAAGCTGGAGGAATTTGTACCATCCATTCCGGTGTGGTTGGATTCTGTTCAACAGCCCAAGGACTTGGAGCGCATCTTTTGTTGTTTCCACTGCTTGAAGTGATTGTTAAGACCACGAAGAAACGACAAATCCCAACTACAGATATATAAGAGCCAGAACTGCTAAGGCCATTCCATCCAGCGTAAGCATCTGGATAATCTGGAATGCGACGTGGCATACCCGAAAGCCCTAAGAAATGCATGGGAAAGAAGGTCGGATTAACCCCAAAAAAGTGATCCAAAAATGGATTTGACCTAAAGTTTCAGGATATGTTCGACCAAAGATTTTACCTACCCAATAGTGAAATCCTGCAAATAAAGCAAAAACGGCTCCCATAGAAAGTACATAATGGAAATGTGCAACCACATAATAAGTATCATGTAGAGCAATGTCTAGCCCAGAATTTGCCAGAACTATTCCAGTGAGCCCCCCTATGGTGAACAAAAAGATGGACCCTACAACAAATAACATGGGTGTTTTGTATTGTATCGAACCCCCCACATGGTAGCGATCCAACTAACGATTTTGATTCCAGTGGGGACAGCTATGATCATGGTAGCTGTGGTGAAGTAGGCACGGGTATCAACGTCTAAGCCCACAGTAAACATATGATGAGCCCAAACAAGAGATCCAGGAACACCTATACTGATCATGGCATAAACCATGCCTAGATACCCGAAGACCGGTTTTCCCGAAAAATAGAAACGATATGACTTATGATACCGGATCCAGGCAGAATGGGAATATACACCTTTGGATGACCGAAGAACCGAAAGAGATGCTGGTATAATATGGGGTCTCCCCCTCCAGTGGGATCATAAAAGGTTGTATTAAAGTTTCGATCGGTTAATAACATGGTAATTGCCCCTGCCAGTACCGGAAGTGATAATAAAAGTGGGAATGCTGTCACTAGAACGGGCCACACAAATAGGGGTGATCTATGCATAGTCATTCCAGGTCCACGCATGTTGGAGATAGTTGTTATAAAATTGATAGAACCTAAAATGGATGAAATACCAGATAGATGAGGACTAGAAATTGCTGAATCAACTGCTCCTCCAGAATGGCTGGTAATACCACTTAAGGGCGGATAGACCGTCCACCTAGTGCCACTACCCACTTCTACTAAGGCTGGGCTTAATAGGAGCAAGAGACTTGGTGGCAACAACCAGAATGAAATATTATTTAATCGTGGAAATGCCATGTCAGGCGCACCTATCAGAATCGAAACAGACCAATTACCAGATCCACCTATCATCGCCGGCATAACCATAAAAAAGATCATTAAAAAAGCGTGAGCCGTTATTAAAACATTATAAAGTTGATGATTCCCACCAAGAATTTGATCGCCGGGTCGTGCTAATTCCATACAAATCAGTACTGAGAAGCATGTGCCCATCACTCCAGCAATGGCACCAAAGATGAAATATATAGTCCCTATATCCTTGTGGTTAGTGGAGAACAGCCATCGGACCGGATTTGTCATAAAATTGAGATTCTTTCTTGTAGTTCCGCTTCTTGCTCGAAAAATGAGGAAAGACTTGTCGGAAATAGTTGGCTTGGTCAGACCAAGAAAGGCAAGGGAGTTGTTGGGCATGAAAAAGAGCTTTTCAATCTTGTATCTGCTTGCTTCTATCTATAGAAAGATTCTCCTCTCCAACTGCTGACCTATTCACTACCAAGATTGACCTTAGTATCCGCCTTCATGCTTACACATCCCCTTCAATCCTCCTTTTCTCCTTTATTCCCTGTTCTTTTTCCTCACGCTTCTCTTCCTAGGAAATTCGGCTTCCATATAACATAACCTATAGAAAAAAAGTATTTAAAGAAAGTGTAATAAGAGCTGCTGTTGAGGCTCTCTGTTGCAAATCCTTTCTATACGTTATTTTTGATCCAATCTCGCACTTGGTCTGATCCTATTCTTTACTAATGGTTGTTGACTAAAGGATGCATGGGACTCTTTTTTCTTGTTGCTAGGCTTTCAACCAAGTGCTTTTCCATCTTAGGTGAACGAGCTACGATCTCGCAAGGCACTACTGTAGAGCTCTTTGGGCCTGCCGCTGTCTCAATCGATAAACTTTGAAGATTAGCCTATTGAACGATTCTATCTTTTATTTAAAAATAAAATAAAAAAAGAAATTTCCTACTGAACGATAGAGATTATTATTATTTAATTTCAAGATTGATTTTCGTTGAAGAGTTCTCTCTGTCCCTCCGTCCCCCAATTAGCTAGTTGTCCCGTCTGTCGTCCAATCCCTCACTTCGTTTCTGATAGTCCATTAGTAGTCCCTACTAAGAAATCTAGCTGCAATCGAGCTAGCATTGAAATGGAAAAAGGAGAGTGAAAGTAGGACGAGGTCTGCCCTTACACTTCCTGTTAGTAGGAGTGGATTAGTTAGAGTCGGTCCGTTCTCTTGTTTCAGAAGCTAGGGACAAGGCTTCCTCCATCCTATTCAATAGGCTATCGAGCCAAGCCAGATCTGCAGCCAGTGACGATAACTAAGTAGTTAGTATAATTAGTATAAGTAGTAGTTTACTGGGACGGTCCACTAGATCCATAAGCCCGTAAGGGAAGATGAATAGCCTTTCTTTTTAAGAACCTCGTTCGATCCCGAACTGCATTCAAAAAAGTAAATAAAGCAAGGATTACCAAGCTAGAAAGAAGAGTTGGTTTTGAGCTAACTTCCATGATAGGAAAAGAGTGAACTCGAGAGAAGAGAAATCTATATGCTTAACACATGCAAGTCGGATTCTCTTTTTTAGATTCACTCTCTTCCTCTCCCTTACGGTCGACGTTCTCTCCTCCCATCATCTCCTCTCCCTACCGGTCGCCGAATAGAACTCTTATTTGCCTTTCTGGTTAGGTTTAGGACTAGACAACCCCACCGGGAGCCAAGAGAAGTAAGCTTAGGCTGCACATGTTAGATCCGATTCCAATTTGATGAATTACCCTCTTATGTCAAATCTGAAAAGAACCTATTCCTATTTGTCGTAAACAAAAGGCATATTAAACAAAGGTCTTACGGAGTCGTGTCCTAAAGTCCCACGCATGCCTGCTCTTCGTATATAGAGACACGATTCTTGACATCCTGCCTTTAAAGAGGCGCTTAGATAGACGATCAGTTATCAGTCTAGTTCGACACCTTGTTCTCAACTGAACTAGTAGACAGACGCCTCTGGGCATTTCTCAAAAGAGTTAGATCCGCCTAATCAATGTAGTAGTTCAGCTATTCCTTTCACAGACAGTGAAAGTTTCAGGCAAAGACAGAGGATCCGATCCTGTAGTCAACTACCTGGACTATTCAAAATAGAATAGACTGGATTAGCGAGATCTGTTTTCATCCGAACCCCATCTTGTTAAGCCCAAGAGGCACGAGCTATATCTTACATACTCTATTGTCCGATCATAGCCGTCTGAGAGTCCTGCCCGAGCAGGAGGAGCATCCAATCCGTACCTAGGTAGAGGAAGCTGATCCGCCGTATGCACTTTCGACTGATACAATCGACAGCTTGAGGAAGAAATGTGCTTTAATACTTTCTGAGTTTTGAAAGAATAATAATCGTGAACATGAGACCTTCGTCGACATCATACAAGAACTGACCTTAAAAACAAGATAAGCGAAGGCGATGAACTTTCACGTGAGGACTTTATTCACATTTTACAGACTTCCTACGGCTTACAGAATTCGGGGATAGTGGGGATAGATAGGCTAGGAAATATGAAGAGCTAACGGGATGCTTACCGACTGAACGAACTTCGGCAAAAGGAAATGAAACGGGCGGGCGAAATGACATGAGAGAAAGAACATCTTGGTGGAGTCCTGTCCCTGGGCGGCTCTCGGTTCTTGAGGGGGATTAGGCGGCAGTTGAATGAGCTGCTCGAAAGCTTGACGAACAAGGAAAAAGCCGATACATCTTTATCTATTTTATATATCTTTTGATTTTTCTATAGTTGAAAAAACCTTCTTTTGAGAGGGAGGACAAGTCTTTCATTTCCCTTCCCGCCGAGTAAGTAAATTTGTGCTTCCTTTGTCTCACACAGGAAAGCAAGAAATCCAGTTAGTCTGATGCGTAGAATCCGCTTCTAATCATTTTCTTCCGAGAATTGAATATGGAAGAGAGTGAGAGCTCCTTCCTCCTAATCTTTTAGATGTTGTTGACAGAGAGGGTTTGAGGTTTCAATTCCTACTACGAATGAATTGCCTTCTTTGCGAGAGCCTAAATCCGGATATTTCGCAATTTCCAATCCCTGCAGTAGGAGGGGATTCCGCACTTTAAGTTCTGTCTTGGCGCTTTCTTTATTAGTAAGATCCGGGGGATAAGTTAGGATTCTTGAATAGTCTCCATCAGCTCAACCAAGAAAGTGTGTTATTTTGAGTAGTCATTTAGGTGGTAAGAGAAGCCAAGTGAGGAGAATGAGTGAGAAAGGGTCCTATCATATTCAATTTATTCCCTAAATGAGGTCAGGCAGGCACGGCTAAGTCAAATAAATCCTAACTGCTAATGCTAAAGTCGAACTGATAGTAGTAGCGCATCAACAAGTGCCTTAGAGTCACATTGAACCTGAGCAGAAAGCTTGGTTCCATTGATTCTTTCAACCTAGAACCTGTATTAGATTTAAGCTATCAGGGCTGTTTGCCAGAGCTAAAATCGGCTCAGGGGAAAGGGTCGTTGAATAAGCAAAACAACCAATTGATGCCGTTATAGAAGAATTTCCACCTATGGATGAGAATTCGGAATTAGAAATGGATAATGCTGTTTGGACTTCTACCGAAGCTGGGACTCAAGCCCAAGGCATGGATCTGGTTCGAGAAAGGGTGGACGAAGATTTGGTTGAGCCTGAACCCAGTCCTTTGAGGGATCCCTAAATCCTTAAGTCTTAGGATACGGACCCCTCTCCCCTTGAGGATTGGATCGACTTGGTTATTGCGGAACCAACGTTCTCACTTTGCCAACTTTGAAAAGAGAGATCTACGATCCCCATAAAGGAAAGATAAGAAATATATAATGTCTATGAGCCCTATGACCTTTCACTCCCGGAATGTGCTTTAATGCAAGGAAGCACTTCCCGCACATCTATATCTTGTTTGAAACCTGATATCCTTCTTTTTTCTATTCGGGAACTTCATTCTATTAAATAAAGGCGCCAGTAGGTTTGAGCAACATAGCTATTCTAATCATTGCCAGCAGCAAATCCGTTGACAAATCCGCCTTAAGCCTAAGGTAGTTGATACTTTCAGGGGGAGCAGGATCATCATTTCCACTAAAGTCGTGGAACCGGATTCCATCTAAAAAAAGATGATTAGTTTCATCTATATAAATGGATCATTCTTAATTGGCCGAAGGCAAACGACCTAATGAACCCAACTACGACAGGGAAGCCTTTATTCTGGGTGTCAGAATGAAAAGTTACCCGGCCAGAAACTTCAATCAATCCTATGGCATTGTGAAATCTCTAATCGGAGGCATTAGCAGTTCAACCTATAGGGACAACGCCAAGCGGAAGAGTCGGGTTCAACAACAACCCGTGAAGACGAAGGTCTGCAATAAGACTTTGTAACTCTAAATTGATTAAAAGAAGAAATTAGCGTATAAAATCTTGCTTAATATCTCCTAAGAGAAGTGCGAAAGGATTGCAGGCTAGATTCAAGGTCTGCGAGTTTCTTGATTCCACTCCGCTTTCAAGCAAGATTGGGTTAGTGTTCCGTGTGAGTAATAGTTGGATCTAGTGGGCGTACTTTTTGACTTTACTTGCTCTTTATTCTCTTATTAAATTGATAGTTAGATGAACAGATCACTCCTAAAAGCAACCGTTCTCTTATTATACGATACCCCCGCCATGGATGATACGATTCCAAGAGACAAAAGCATATTCGATTAGCTACTTAGGAGGAACCACACGGAGGCGATCTCGAACGTAAAAAATAGCTCAAAATTTCATTTTAAAAAGACAGAAGACCCTCCTAAGAGAGATGGAGAACTCACCCCTCTCTCCTATCAATATTGTTTACACGAGCTTCAGTAAGCCTATCCTGCTAACATCCTATCCCCTGCCTGACCTGCGTTCTAGCTAGCTTCTTTATGGCAATCGCTACCGTAACCTAGCTAGTGCTACATCTTGCTAACATCGTCTGAATTGCCTTGCAAGCGCTACATCTATATGGCAAGCCCACGTCGCCTTCGTCTCCCATTGTAGTCGCCTTCTTCATATGACAAGCGCTACCCGTCGCTTGCACTACATTGTCTGACGATAACCTTGCCTGACCGCTTCCGCTCTAACTGAGCTGACCGTTGCACCTGACTTCTATATCCCATTATCCATAGATCTCCTTCCTTATCGTTGCCGGTCTAAGCAGAAGGTTGCTAAGTCAGATGTCTGGTGAACACATTCGTAATGAGTATGGGTCTACTAGGTGTACTAGGAAGGAAGCGAGGTACTGAGTTTAGCGTCAACAAGTGGATCTTTATTCTCAATGATATGGGAGATAGTCAAAGCATCAGTCTCAGCATCAACAGAAGAAAAGGACTGACCGACCGCCATTCAAGAGAGATCCCGGAGGCTCGAACTTTTTGCTAGCTTTGAAACATGGGCCAAAGGAAAGAGGAAGACCAAACAAAGTCACGGTCAAAGCAAAGAAAAAGATGACAAAAAAGATTCACTTTAGCTTCTAGCTCACTTAGTGTAGGTTGCTTGCAATCCTGACATCCCGAGTTACAGTTTGGGGGATGGATTACGTGGCTGAATCTCCCGTTAAGGAGCTTTCCTACGTTCCTGTCCTTGATGTCTCTCTCATTCCGAGGTGAGGGTGAGGTTGCTTGCAAGACTTTCGATAGCTGGCTCGGCCGAACGGAATCACCGATCTAGATACTAGATAGAAGGGTCGTTCACTCCCTATTCTTTAGAGGTTGCTTGCGACGGTAGCATTAGCTAGGCAATCAAGGCAGGTCGAACAGAGTCAGTCCTAGGGTGAAGATCATCGGATGGAAAAATGGATTGAGCTGGCTAATCACTTGATGACCCGGTGGAGAATGGGAACAGAGAGTCGCTCCCATAAACGAATGAATGGGACTCCTGGTCCTGATCGAACCAGAGATTCAGACAACCCGGGGAATCGGCAGAAAGAGATGGGTCGAATACTGGAATCTGCCCAAAAGTCCTGACTTTTTCGAGGCAGGGCTTCGATCCGTATCTGGCCAACTCCTCGAATTCCTGGCTTGCTTATAAAAAGTCGTATTCCATTCCAATTCTGGCTTTTCTCCCACTACTCCACCCTATTTATTCTTATTATTTAACTATTTTAGATTGAACAATGGACAGCTTATGCTTCTAATAGATTCCTAGCTAGTTATGAAAGTACCTGACAAGTAAGTAGGGAAAAGGGCACCCGAGGCTATATTCTATTCTCTTACGAGATTTGGAGGACAAAGAATAGCACGCTTCTCTTGCCTCTAGGAAGAATAGAAGGAACCTATTCTCTTATACAATCAGCTGTGCACAAAGATGTTCCTACAACTATTGAGAGGGAGATACTACGCTAAAGCGAGACCTTACCTATTATTGACTTGAACAAACCCTTCCCAATGAGTGTAATATGTTTAGTAAGCTTCTTGTTTTCACTGAACCATTCTCTCATTTCCTCTATCCCTATGAGTCTCCTTTTCTTTTCTTTCTCTTATCCCCTTCTGCATTTAGTAGTGACAAGTTGCCGTGGAAGAGTTTGACAACCGCTTGGCTTGGCTTAGGGACCAAATAGCGGGTACAAGTAGAAGAGGTAGAGGTACAAAACAAGTGAGTCAGTGCCAGGACTAGGGGGACAAGATTCCTAAATATCTCGACACCTAAAAGAAAGAGCGCACTAAATAGGTGAAGTTGGCTTCCCGGATGGTTACAGGTACGGATTCACCTAAACATCTTCCCATTGAATCAAAGCTAAATAAACTACTGCTCAGGTGGCTGAAAAACGATACACTACTTTCACAATCCGCAAGAAAATAAGTTTTCCCAGTATCAATTTGTCTAAAAGGTCAATTGCCTCTCTATGGCCGAGGAGAACTCCTACTCCATAGTCGAAGCCCAACATGACTCTTTGACAGTCCTCCTCTTTAGAGTGGCTTCCTCCCGCTTCCAGTCGAGTTTTATAGATTCCGATAGAGTCACCGCTCGCTTTTGCTTTTGACAAGATGCCCTAGTCCTTTTGGTAAGCGTTCCGTAAGCAGAGAAAACTAGATATTAAACTCCCGGTATCAGTTACAATGCTCACTATTACGGATCCCACGATGACAGCTCCCGCTGAAGCAATTGTTGCTGCGGAGGTAGCTAAATTACCTATCCGCTATAGACGGAAAAGGCATGCTGTGCCGGAGTTAAATAAACCTTAGTTGAAAAAAAAAATTCTTGGTGGACCAGAAAGAAATTATTGACCTTGATATAACTTTATACCGGAGTAAATGAAGACTCCTAGAATGGCACGCACGAAGAAGCCTACTCATAGTAGGAATCCCGCACATTATAAAAAAAGGAAAATGGACCTGCAACTACCTTAGACTTTCTTTAAGGAAGATTGCAAATAAGAGCTGATCCTATAATTGTAATAGTAAGAATAGGATTCTGACTCATCTGTAAATTTAAGGCATATAAGGTAAATACATAGATATAGGGAAACTTACGTATACTATACCTATAGGATCATTTCTCTTATGAAAAGGAAAACTACGGGATAGCTATGCCGCAGTCAAAAAGACATATTTGTGGATATGTACTAAGCCAGCTCTTTATACTAAGGCGTATCAAAAATGCGGTTCGATATAGGGAGTCTTTGCTGTTTACTATTTACTTTACCTTTACCCAGCTTAAAGAACTGTGCCATAAATTCATAAGAACTGCTATTTGTAGAGCTTCTATAGCTTCGAGCCCTTTAGTTCGTTATCAAGCGTATAGCTTAGAGGGTGATCGCTGGCCACAAACTTGCAAGAGTCAGCTATTTGTTCACATTCAAGCATTCGTTCCCCACGTTCGAGCTAGTCGAATCAGTACTTATTGTTATACTGTTCGTGCCCCTCAGAGCCACTTAACTCGCTTTCAAGAATCAAAATCATGCTTCCAATTAATAGACTGAAATGAAAACTTTTAAAGATGTTATGGAGGGTTTAAAAGTCATCGGTGCTGGAACTGCTACAATTGCTTTAGCTGGAGCTGCAGTCGGAATTGGAAAGATATTCAGTTCGTTGATCCACTCAGTAGCACGGAGTCCGTAATTGGATACTAAATTGTTTGGTTATGCCGTTTTACGCTTTGCTCTCACGGAAGCCATTGCCTTGTTTGCTCTTATGATGGCCTTCCTGATCTTATTCGTATTCTGAGATTCGCTACCGTCAGTAGCCTTCCTCCCAAGGCGAGCGAAGTGACGTGAGGCAAGCGTCTGAGTGAGTTGAGTGAGGAAGTGAGGGCCCTGAGGAAGCGGAGGGAGCGAAAGCTGGATCGGGTTTCACTGTTGTGTTGGTTAATGCCCAACCACCTTCAAGAAGGCAAATCATAACCTTTTCCATTATCAGTAGCAGCAGTGGACGAATCGAGACGATAAAAATACAGGTAGGAATTTATCTACTTGCCTTTCAACCTCAGAGCATTCAGTTCAGGTACCGCAGCGGTCGACGACTTGGCTGGGGCAGATCTTCACTCATTATCCTTCTTCGAACCTTTTGGTATGTATTGCCCCCTAACTATAGATCAGATCCAGCAGACGAGAAAGAAAATTCCGCACTGGTGCTGAGTCGTCGGACTTATCCACAAAGGGATTCGTGGAATTTCTGTGGATTGCGTTGGGGGAAATCTACCAAAGCTAGGCAGATAGATAGACTCCTTTCCCGCTGCTAAGGGAGAGCAAGAAAAAGAAAAATTCTTGTTTTTTAACCAGCACCCCCTTTTGGGTATGCAGGTACTAAGAGTCCTCTCACTACCAACCAGCAGACATCATCTGGCTGGGTCTTGCCGGTATCAACAACGAGAAAAAAACTACCAAATGGAAACAGCAACTAACTATGGCTCTTGGTGGGCCCAGACAACGTCCTAGGCGTAGGGGAGATCGGAGCAACAGGTAACGCCTAGGCGACGTTTTCATTCCTGGGCTGCAGTTACAAAGGTACGCTCGCTTGATGTCTTGTTCTGTGTCGCGAACTGGGATCGCTCGCCAGCTAGGTCAGATTGGAGCAACATTGTATGAGAAGATATTACCCATATTCGGGGACAAGGGGCGAAACGACCTCTCGATCTACTTTAAAAAAAAATGGTAGTTGCACGGTACCATTAACCGCTGGAGTATTCCAACTCCACAGGCGGTGAGTCCCCCAGCCGAGTGGACAACAGGTGCATTTCGCTAACGACCGGAGTCGAACCTGCGTCCCCACGGTGTTTGCGGGGTGCGGTGGCCAATACTCCAGTGGTTAATGGTACCGTGCAACTACCATTTTTTTTAAAAGTAGATCGAGAGGTCGTTTCGCCCTTTGTCCCCGAATATGGGTAATATCTTCTCATACAATGTTGCTCCAATCTGACCTAGCTGGCGAGCGATCCCAGTTCGCGACACAGAACAAGACAGCAAGCGAGCGTACCTTTGTTCGCTTCTTCTCCACCAAGCACGGAAGTTTAAGGATAACTGTAGGTCGATGGCTACCTAAGGAAACTCCGATTCGATCCGCCCCCCCGGCTGGGAGGCACCTACCTCATCCCGATCACAGGAGAGGTTCACTATGATGGGGGGTACTTCTTTTTTCCCTTCCGGAAAGAATGAAATGCATAGGGACCATCCTTTTGTTGCGGCATGCTCCTCAGATTTACGGATTCACAGGGGGCCTCAGGCCCTACTTAGTTGACTGACAATGACAAAGGCTTGCAAAACTAAGTAGGGCCTTTTGAATTGAATCTTAAGTAGTTTATCAGTGGTGCAAAGCTAATTGCCCCTTTTCAGTAGGGGGCGGAAGGTTAGACCTTAGAAAGTTACCGAACAGTGGTTCTTCTATGTAGGTATGGTGTTCCCCCTTGACTCTCCTAACGTCGAGCTAAGTGATTTCGTAACCTTTTCATAGCGTAGTAGAATGAAGGCTACGCACCGACGCTCTCTTTTCTATTAGCCTAAGCGTCTTCGCTAACTCGCTCGCCTACTATACCCTACTATACCACTTTTAGGGTAGGCTAGGCTAACCCAGCCGCTTACTTCTATTAATGTAGGGCTAAATAGTGCCTTTTCTTTTTAAAACAACCAATTTTCATTATTGCGAACCTATAGGTCCTTGGTAGCGTTGACAAAGAAGAACAGCCAGTTAAAAGACAACGTTTTTTATTGATGAATGAAAGAACAACCAATTTTCAAGATATCTTTTTTATGACTTCCATTCCACTTATCGATCCCGGCCCAGAAAAGTGACCGACAGGGCCCTATTGATTAATGAAAGAAAGGCTTTATGAGCCCTGTAAGCCCACACCTGTGTAGAGTGGATCATTCAACACCTGCGGCACAAACCCATTTTTGACCTATTGATCCTAGTATCATAGGCGACCGAACGGCCGCCCCCTAATTACTAGACCGACCTGCTATAATAATTCCATAAATACCTAGCGAAGATATGGCAAACAAATAAAGTAGCCCTATGTTCGGATCTGACAATACCATACCATAATCAAAAGGTACAACGGCCCGAGCGACCAGACTTTGCATAAATGTAGCCACTGGAGCCATTCTAAAAAGGGAGAAATTTGCACTACTTGGTGAAATAGGTTCTTTTATAATCAATTTAAAACCATCTACTAGAGGTTGTAACAATCCAAATGATCCCACTACATCAGGACCCTTTCGACGTTGCACAAAAGCCATTACTTCACGTTCAGCTAGCAATTAAAAGGCTACTCCTAGTAGAAGTGGTAGAATTATTCCAAGTATTTCAGCTGGAACTGCTATGTACATTTTCAATTTTCTATTCACTCATGATCTGGCCTAGTCGACCCGATCATGATATTTCACTCATGATCTGGCCTGGTCGACCCCATCATGATATTGAAGGATGGGACCTTTTCTCGAAAAAGAAAGGAGATTCTATTTCTTCTTCCAAGCCCTTCTTAGAAGATGCAGTCAGTAAGCTCTCACTTATCTTCTTCATTTACGAAAATAGATAGATAAGAAAAGATGTCAGCCTCTCTTTTCTCGCGGAACACTTACTTAATGGGGCTCTTTGAATTGGAAGACAACGACAAAAGTGAAAGAAGGAGGTCTATTTCGTTGATCGATGTCAATGGACCAAGAAATCTGTCCTTTGCTGAAAGCTCATAAGGTAAGAAGAATTGAAAGGTAGGTTTTGTCAGTGATTAAATGGAAAGGTCAGCTAGAGCGAAAACCAATCAAACTCAGAAAGATAGGTAGATCGAGCGCGCTGAGGGAAATTCGAGAGATCCGGAGACATGGCCACTACTGGCCTATGGTCCTTGCAGATTACGTAGCACATGCTAAGAGCTACGATGCCTGCCAGAGGTATGCAGGAATCCAGCACAAGCCGGCTTCCGAGTTATACCCGATTATAAAGCCTTGGCCATTTCGAGGGTGGGCCATGGATATCATCGGAAAGATCTATCCCAGATCTTAAAGAGGTCATACTTTTCTCCTAGTATAGTAGCTACGGCCCAGCCTTCTCCACCTTCTGCCCCGTAAAACCCTTTCTCTGCCCAGAGATAAAGCACTCCCCTGGCCTCGCGGTCTCGACTATTCAAAGTTCTGTCCATTTCACCGATACGCAGGTCGTACCATCGAAGAGTGTCATACTTTGCGTGATGTTATCTAGATGAAAATCTTCTCAATTGGAACGAAGTTAAGGCATACCTTAAAGCCGCCAATGTCAGTGAAGCTACTGGGGATCTATACTAATCCAATGCCGCAACATCAAGGGGGACAAGTCACCACTCAGGGACCTACACCGATACAAACTAATCCAGGACTTTCTGCCAGCCTAACACCATCCGAGCTTGCACTGCTGCTCGAAGAGAGATGCCTGTGAGACCCTCTCAAGTTCTTTCATTCGAAGGAGGTTCTGAGAATTCAAAAGTCCGAAGTCACTTTCTTTGTCCCTAGGAATCTAAGTTCCAAAAGCAGACGAAATCACTATGGAACCGGACCTCCTCGCTGCCGCTTAATTCATTACCAGGAAGAGGCAAATTCACTTTTTTAGTAAGCCCTATTAGCTAGTAAGGGTGGGTTGAAAAGGTAAAGAAGGAAGAATGGATCCGAACGAATGCATGGGCAGGTGAAATGAGCCCTTTTTTTAATCCCCTCGTCACCTACTAGTGAGCCAGGGACGCCTCTCGTTCCTCTTCCCCCATTTGACAACTTTATCTCGTTCGGATGATTCTCTGAAACCCCCCTTAACTAAGAGATAGAAAGGCGAAGGGAAGTTCGGAAAATCCTAGCAGACGGGACTATCAACCGCTTTCTATTAAGACCTCGGCACCATCCTTACCCCCCTACGAAAGATTTAGCCCTCTTTATAAGAGGAAAGCTCCCAGGTTCCACATCTTAAAGAAGTGCATGACCAGATTGGAAGCACGGAGGTTCATTCGCAATGGGACAACTCACCCAGCCATGATGCATGACAGAAGAGATAGAGCACAAAATGGAGTTTCCTTGGGTCAGCTCACGTCCGGAAAGAATCTTTTTCAAGACTTTATCTCCTATGTTGACCTTTCTCTATATTACCTTATTTTGGAATTCACTTGAAAGCCCCTTTTCTGGTAGACCTGGGCATGTTCCATGGCGCGAAGTCTCTTCTCATCTAATAGCTCTCATTTTGGGGATATATAAAAAATATGCTCTCTATCATCCACATCCAAATCTTTTTCAAGCTGGGCCCTGATGTTTTAGGGAATGGCGGAATCCGTCTCTAGCAAGTACGCAACTGGCCTTAAATTGTATCGAGCTACATGCCCTTCTCATAAGATGTTAGCTACGGGCCTAATTCGACGAAGCTTAAATTAAAGCAGACATCAAGAGCTAAGAAGGGGGCCAACAAGCCCCTTTGAAGCTAATGCCTTAGAAGCTACAGGACATAGAAGCAGGCCAACAAGTGGATTGAATCTTTTCCAGTCTAGAGACTGGCGGATTACCTTCGAAACAAAGGATTGAAAAATTCCTTCTGCTTTGGACAAGATAAGTGGACAGATGAGTTGAATAATACAGGGACTGATAAGCTAAGCGAGGTTCCCCTTTGAGATCTCCCAACCTAAAGGCTTTATTCAGAGGTGGGTCTTTCAACCGCCTACTCTTTCGATGAAGGGTGCACTACAAGAGAATAGGTACTAAAGAGATTCAATGGGGGGATTTCGTTGATACTGAGTCGACTATAAACTATTCATCTTGCTTGGAACCGTCGTTGTGTATGGGAAAGAGGGCTTCTACCTATGCTTGGAAAAGGGTGAATGGTCCCACAAGGGACGAGAAAAAGCCACTAGAAAGGTCATCCACCAAGTATCAAAGGCGCTGGGTAGTCCACTTTATCCGTGACACTGAGTACAAGATTTCCGGGATCAAGAAACTAGCAAACAAATATGCTCGGCAGGACTCTTTTCTCGTATGCCCAGAAAATTGCATTTCGGTACAACTCCGCTTACTGCAAAGCCTTTATTTCTCGTCCAAACACTCGAGATCTGCACTTCCCTTTACTCCATAGGGCCGAAGCCTTATTAAGTTAAGAATGAAGAAGGGCTTTTTTTTTTTATAGAGAGGGAGTCAGGGGCGATCTATATTGCTTACCACAGCTCTATTCCCGACTTGAAATCCATAACGGACTTTAAGAGAGGATGAACATTCCCGTTCTATAGGTAGCACTGGCCCTACTAGAGAAGGGTAAGGGCCCACTTCCGTACTTCTGATCTGCTAGCACTATGAATTACCTTAGACCTACGCAGCAGGAACTAGATGGAGCACCTACTCTACTGGTCGTCTGCTCTCTCGAGGTCATCCTTATCTAGGTACAAAAAGGACATTACGGGATATCTCCAAAATTCGATGTACTTCGTCCAGGACACATCTCATGTTTGCCGAATCTAAAAACCATCGCCTTTGCATCCAAACACTTCACGGCGGCTATGATCAGATCCTAGTGTTGGTTCACTTTTGACTTTATCCTCCACCAAATCTTCTGATCTCCTGTTCTCAATGCTGTTAAGCAGCTCCTGATCGCAGCCTTCGAAGGTACGTTTTTTTTCATTCTGGGTCTTACCTTGGGGATAGACGATGGACCCACTATTCAACATGATGCAACATTTTGAAAGAAAATTCCATCAAATCAAAAGAGTTGACATTTCTGACATCTCTTGACACCCTTACTTTTCATAGGGGCCTTGCCTCATGATTTTCTTGGCAAGCATTTGGCTGTTGACGTGTCCTCCGCACCCACTTGAATGAGCTTGTTCAACAATGTGTGCTCCTTATTTCGGAAGGGCGAGTGACCTTTTGTAAAGGACATCTCCCAAGATCACAAATCGTCGGGAAAGTTCCCTCCGCACCCACTTGAATGAGCTTGTTCAACAATGTGTGTTCCAACTCCCGATAGTCTTCATCCAAGAAGAGAAATGAGTCCCGTTCGGCGGAAAGGCTCTCTGTGGCTCGGATGTCGATGATAAGCGACTCTGTGCTTCGGTGTACTAGCATGTGTACTAGAGCGGCTGAGTATGAATTCCATAAGGGCTGGCGAGTCTGCCAAGCGATTTTCTATTCTCGGAACATGGGTGAAGGGGATCTCCCTAAAGCGCTTGATCAGGCCAATGGCAAGTTCTTGGTATGATATGAGTTGGGTCTCTTTGGTCTTCCATTCTCCTATAACTCTCTCTATAAAAAAGCCTTTTCCCTTTTCATAATACCCACGGTAAGCATCCTGCTCTCGATCTAGAGCTACTGCTTTAACAATCAACTGAGCTTAGGAAGTCAGGTTAAGACGTCGACTTATAATTGGTCTTGCCCGAGGAGATGAAAAAGAATTAGGGCTTGCTTTCTCAATTCACATCTATGAGCGATGATTCCTCTATCTCTTGCTCGCTTCGATCGGACTCTGGCAGCTTAGGGAAGAATGATGGCTCGCTAACAAGGCCCCTAAATGACCGCTCAGAAGGCCTACCTCTTGTTTTCCCAATCTCTCACTCGCTCGTCCCTCTCTCATGAAAGATTGTCTCTCCTCTCCCGGTGGCTTTTAGTCATGTCTATAGCCAGTTGCTAAGACGATTCCCACTCAAGCATTCTCATTCAACGGTCTATCAATGCTGCCTTATTTAGTTCAAAATTCCTTTCTTTCTACTAGTTCTTACATAAGAATTTTGCAGGAAGTAAACGAAGTCTTTCCTTCCGAAATCCACTCCTGAAGTCACGTCTTTCAGTACTGGGACTGAAGTCAAGTACTTTCGAGTTGCTCTTTGCCAAAGCCCTCTTTCCGACTTAGAAAGACCAATTCACAATAGCTTTAGCATCTCTTGAGTTGGAAAGGTCTTTATAGAACTAAGGGGAAGGTTTGGAACCCTAGTAGCAGAATGGAGCGGGCTGACTTCCATGCTAACACGAGTAGTTTAACTCAGAATTACCTCGTAAGAGCGTTTCTCATTTTTTGCTTTGCTAGAAACTTTTGAAAAAGTCTTCAAATAGCCATTCATAGTTTACGAATTATGCTTAGTAGGGACCTAAACACAGGAATGGTTCAGAGTCAGACCACGCCTTATGATGAAAGGGGGAGAAAGGACTGTCGATCTGTGATCAAAGAAAACTATACCTGAAGAATGGGATACAGATTGACCGGCACAAAAGCCATCTCTATCAATCTACGCTTATTGAGGAGACGACGACATAGAGAACTTTGTCACCCCCTTGTCACTTAAAAGTAAAGAAGAGATACAAACTTTGAATATCAATTTGGTGGGATCGAGGATGGAATCAAATAGCGAATGCACTTGACTGACCCGCCATCTCTTTCCTTTAATAATGCCTTCGCTTCACTTCAAGATGCTATTTTCCATTAAGAAAAAAACTACCTTTTTGAATGGAAGAAGCCGAAGGGGTGAACGAGCGCTGCGGTAACGAACTTTCCTTCTGCCGGCCTTTATAGGAGTAGGGGAGCATGGTGAGATAGATAGACGTCCAATCTTGCAACAGCTAGTTGCTCGGCCATAGTCTTGGGCTGATCTCACACTTTAATCAAGCCCTTCGTACTTCGATCCAATCAATCGATCGATCAAGTGGCTAATCTCTTTTGTTGGGCCGGTAGCTAAAAGAAAGTCCTCGCTTTCTCTTGAACAAGGGAAGGGTAGCATAGCATTAGCTTCAATGAAACAAGCTCAACCTTGATCACGGTGGTAGGCCGAAGAACCGGTGAACGCTTCAACTTGGCCACTGAAGAAGGCGAAGGCTGGGCGAGAGACTAGGCCAACTTACTGCTTACTGCTATGCCATGGTTGAAGTTTTAGGCTCCATAGACGGAACTATGTATTAGGTATTAGGGAGGGGAGGACACCACTCAGCACCCCACGGAGCGGCAGGGTTCAATGCCTAAAAAGAAAAATAAAGAAATAAAAAGAAAAGGGGGAAAGATGACTCTATGCTAAGGGGAGGAGAGAAAGAACGCATGCATGGATATTATGTCTGTCGGAGGTTCGAGAATCTATGAAAGGACATCTAAAGCTAAGGTTACGAAGTAAAGGAAGTCCGAGAGAAGTGGTGATCTCATCTTGCTTGTTGGGAGAGAGGAAGCTTCCGGACCACCTTTTCCAGCCAGATAGCGAGCGATCACTCAGCAATGAACACTAACTAAAAGCGGCCGGGAATGAGTACCTCTCTCTTACGGGAATCGAACCCGTGTCTTCGACATGAAAAGGCGATGTCCTAACCACTGGACGAAAGGGACCAAAAAGCCATTCTTCATATACCGCTCCGTGGGCTCCGAGAATAGAAGTTGTTCGTTTTCTTTCTATACGAAATTAAAGATTTCGTTTGTGTTCATGTTGGCGATTTCAGATGTAAATTCGGCAGTTCGTCCCCCTTCCTACGGTTCCCCCACCCCCTGAATAAGTAAGGCCCCGCTCTTTCTAAGAAAAAAAGAGCGACGAGCGCCCGTTTGAAGTGGCGAAGGCCTATGCTACAGTAAGAAAAAAAGTAGGTTTCGGTTACGAAGTCACTTAGTCGAACTATAAAGAAAGAGAGGCTAAGGTTACAAAGTAAGGTCAACTGGTTAAGGAAAGCTCAGGTTATGAAAAAGTTTAGCCATTAATTAATTAAGTAGTAGTGAGACGGAGTTGCGTCAGTTGTGGATATAGACTAGGCTAAGGGGCGGACTTCATCTCTTCTATTCTCTTCACTTACACCTTACACTTCTGCTGAGTCTAACGAGGCTCAGGTGCGGAGCCTTCCGCTGTCACTGTGGAGCGAGACTGTTCAAAGGTAGAACATCATAGAAACTTCGCTGACTTTCTCATAAACCTTGATTTCGCTACGCTCAATAAGAAGCTGGAATACCTAAAATTGGTTCGTGTTTCGTTTCCAAAGTCAGTCGTCTTTACCCAAGTGTGAACTTCAGGCGACTCTCAAGCGGTTCCATTCCTTCTTACTGTACTTCTGGGTCAACCCAACCCGAATGGGAAGAAGGGGGTCAGCCAAACAGCTGTCCACTTTGTACGTTTGCTGAGCAGACCAATCAGGCATTTTCTTTTTTTAGAAAAGGAAGGGAACTTCTCATCGAAGGAGGCAGTAGGAATGAAGGAGGTGGGAAGCTACCACTTCTAGAAGGGTTGCTTATCCTTCACTTTTTTAGAGCGTATCGCTATGAAAAAGAAAAAAAGTTTATGTAATCGGAAAAAGGGTTACGGTTGCGGAAACTAGAGGTAGTCGGGAACCATCGGTTACCTTTTGAATCAAAGTAGCGACGAGCCGAGTATTACGACTACAGGGGGAGAAGCAAAGCTTCGTAGATAGCTTCGCTTCCTCATCGCTTCTTTCTATCGACCAGCTTCTCAAGTGGGTGGCTTGGTAAGCAAGCTACCTTCAGCATCGGTAAAATCCCTATAATAGGCCGGAATGGCGGGGAAGGAAGCCCTCCCTACTTCAATGGAAAGGGGGGAAGAGCCCTTTCACAGCCGCTCCTCTACAACTACCTTTCGCCCAACATGATCACGAACGAAGACAGAGAATTGCGTAGATAGGAGGACGAAACGAACCAACCCACTTGTCCTGATCGGAACGATTGAAGAAAGAAAGAGAATGGTGTCCCCTTTCGCCCAGGGGACATCGTCGGAGAACAATGTCGGGGACAGGGTGAGAACCTTCCGTTGCTTACACCCTTTAAGTGTTGGTTCTTCCGGGGATAGATCTGGTTTCAAGATCTATGAACAAGAGAGATCCCTAAATCTCCATTTTAAAAAAGAGATGAATAGATAAGGTGAAGCCAGCTGAAGGAAGGGCGATAACGAGCAAGAAAACGGATGCGCTAACGTGCAACGGCTTTCCTTTCTCTGATAGAGGCTCGTTTCTTCAATTCAAGTTCAGCTTCTTTTCATTTTGATAGGAGTAGGTGCTTGCTGCTCGCTCGCTGTCTACTAAATGAGCCTTTACTGCCCGCCCGGCCCCTCTCTTTAATCTTAAGTAAAGTGAAGTCAAATCATTGAAGTGAACAGCCCAACCTCTTTGTTTGAAGCTTTGTTTCACTTTATTCAGAAAGAGAACAATAGACTTGCAACTATAGTATAGGAAAAAGCTTCTCTTTGATAGCGGTCATAGGGGAGTTCAGAAAGGATCTGATCGTAGATAGAGACTGAAACCTGTGCGGGGGTAGGGGCGGATATAGCCAAGTGGATCAAGGCAGTGGATTGTGAATCCACCACACGCGGGTTCAATCCCCGTCGTTCGCCCATCAATAAATGGACCATTTGTTACGGAGACAGAAGACAAACCTAGAAAGCTTTTTTTCTGCAACTCATCTCGAGGCTTCAAACGCATCCAAGCAATTGGTATCCGATTGAAGCATAGAAATAGATTCGCGTCGCCTACTTGCTGAAAGCACAAATGGAATGGCCGATCATGAATTCTATGAAGTTTTTAAGACCTTTACTTTTGAGTGCATAATGAATGAAATGAACCCTCGGATGAGGAGCAAATCTCCCCTCCCTTTTAATAAACCATGGGGAGCCCCTAGTAGTTTACCGGACAAATTGAGTTGTCGTGACGAGACCTTTCTTAGTGGAAAATCGGAATTCTCTTCATCACGAGACTGATCGGATAAGACACCCGAGAGACCTCCACAATTGAGTAAGTAAGAGGACAACAAGCAAAGAGTTATGCTTTCATTTCTTTGTTGAGATTGAAATCAAGTTTTTTTAAAAAGGGGGTAGGTATAATGAACGCATGCCAAGTCAAGAAAAGGACTTCCTTACTTTTAGTCTTAATTACTAGTAGTTTGAAGCGAAACCGGTTTTTTTGCACTCGGTTCCTTCGTCTTAAGTAAAGTGAAGTTTCCTTTTTTTATTCGAAACTCTTAGTCGAGCTGATGCCGAAATCTTTTTTTGTTCGAGGTTCAGAGGAAGAAGAGAAGAGGAACCACCGCCCAATGGTGCTTTTACGAAAGTACGGTCACCGGTGGCTAATACCTTCTCGACACTATCGAACCTGAAATCCACTCTCAATCGCTCTTTTTAGTTGGCGGGCAAAGTTTCCTACCCACTGGCTACTGGCTAAGGAGGTACAGTGTAGCTACTGCTGCTATTGTCTTACTGTGTACAGGAACTGTGTGTGACTGTAGCTACCCGACCCCAAGGGAGGTACTTGTTACTGCTCCTCAGGTGGTTAGTGAAATGCTTCTCAGGTGAGGAGCATGAACGAGATAATACTGATTGAATCAGAAGATTATTTTAATCGACTTAATTAGAAGCTCTAATAACTATTCAAAATTGACGGTATTTCAACCACGATAATCTTGGTTGGTACCAAACCCGATAGTGATTCTTTCGATTCGTATTAGAGTGATGGCCCCTGTTTCACTAATAGCTGGTAAGGGAGTACGTTCTCCAATCGGCATGTGTTAACCATTTTCTATTATTTGGATGAAATGTCGAGATTCAAGAGAAATAGGATAGGAGCGAGGCTAGTCGACTATACCGGAGAGGGAGAGGAGAAGGGGCCCTAACGAGCGAGAAAAGGGATAGCCCTTCATATCGTAGTCTCGCTCAAAAGCCTAAGCTATCGAATGACAGAGGATATCAGCCAATTCATTCCTATATTCGAACTCCACCCAGAGAGCCGAAAGAGCGAAGAAAGCATAGAAAGAGGTCCTTGGTCCAAGGAGAATCCAAATATCATTATGATCGGCGCATCATTAGGTCCCGAAGAAAGGGCAAGGTTTGCCCAATTTCTTAGCCGATACCGGGACGTCTTTGCTTGGTCATATAACGATATGCCAGGCTTAGATCCAGTCCTAGTAGAGCATAACTTTAATATAGGTCTAAAAAGAAAGTCTCCAAGCTCTATCCCGACTTGGAGTTTTCAAAGAAAAAATGAAAAGTGGCCCGCTGAATTAGGAGTTGGATTATTCTGATTGGATCTCTAATCGTCCCCGTACCGAAAAAGGATGGGAAGGACTTTTCTTTTAGAAAGCTAAAATAAATAAAGCCTGCCCCAAGGATGATTTCCCACTCCCAAATTTAGATGTCGGGGTACAAAACGCTGTCATTTATGGAAGGTTTCTCAGGATACAACCAAAGATGGTTGGCCGAGAAAGACCAAAAGAAGACTTCCTTCATCACGGGGTGGGAAACCTTCTGTGCAAAGGCCATGCCATTCGGCTCGGCCTAAAGAATGCCTGAGCAACCTACCAGAGGGCTATGACGGCCATCTTCCATGAGATGATGTATAGACTATGTGGATGACATAGTAGTCAAATCCAAGACAAGGGTCAATCACATAGAAGTCCCCCCGATTAGTCTTCGAGAGGCTTAAAAAATCAAAGAACACGGAGCGGTAAAATCAAACTCATGGGTTGGTTAAGCTGAGTGAACTGCCTAGGCGGTTGACTAGGCCTTTGCCTTGGCATATAGCCATATTGGCCTTGATTTGGTGGAGACGGGCGAACCCGCTGAGACTGTGGTAAGGTTGCCTGAGGTGGTGGAGCAAAAGATACCTGCATACCTTAAGTTGATTGGGGAAGAGCCGGTTGTTGCAACATTGGTACGTAGGATTCCGAGAAGAAAGAGGCGAGCACATTTTTTTAGTTAGAGAAAGGGCTCTCACAGACCCCTAATCTCATCCAATAAAAAGATATGGGATATGCCAGTCTATTGTCCTTCCAAGCTAAAATAACGAGTTATTATTGCAGTAGGATTGTAGCGGTTGGCTTTCATGCAGGTAGCCGTAGCTTGAAGACGAGGGACGGTGTGGTGTAAGGGTTATGGAGAGTCAAGCAATGATCGGAGAGGGAAGCTTATAGGCTAGCTAGGTTTTCTTTTTCACTGGCTTATGGTCTAAGGGTACCCTTTCCGCCTAACCATTGTTTAGAAAGTAAAAAAAAGAATTCTTAAATTGTTTAGACTAAACTTTGTTATTCGACTTCACTTTGTCTTGGTTTAGTCCAGTTCAAAGTTTAGTGCAGCGATAGGACAATGACATTTTCTTAACTAAAGGTAGATCAGAAAATGAAAACTTTTACAAAAGCCTGTATTTCGCGACTGTAACAAATGCTTATCCGGTGCAAATCCTTTATCCTACGCACGACGTCAACAAAACGAGGCATGAGAACCAAAGCGCAGGCAGGGAGAGCCGGGCCAACTACTAATTATTAACCGTCATTTCAGTTGGGACTTTCAAGCAAGCCTTGCGAAGGCAGCCCCCTTTCTCGCGCATCAAAGACTTCATTTCCCGCAAGTGACCAACCAAAGCCATGCAATTCCTTATATTATAAAAGGAGTGCTAGAATGGCTTTTCAATTGTAGGGGCGCTAACGCGCTAATATAAAGCAAAGGGCTTTTTCAGCTGGATCCAGAACAAATAGGAGATATATCAGTACGGCATCCACGGGACACCTTTCGTAGTGAGGGAAGTCCTCTGTTTTTAGGTTGACGAGCTACTTTAGTTTAGTTTCCGAAAAAAGCATAAAGCCCGGTATTTTCGTAAACGTAAAAGAGGGACGAGTGACAAGGGACTTGAGTGGCGCACCCTAATCAATAAGCGGGAGCAGGTATCGAGTGTTGTGAAGGCTTTGATTTGCGCGTTAAGGGCAGTTTCTATTATAGCACTAGGAATCGGTGCCGTTAGCCTAAGCTAAAACAGAGGGGCTTTGGAATCCATTCCGTATTCCGTACGCAAGGAAGTCTATCTGAACTGTAATTATAGCCTTCGCTTGAACCGAAGAGAGCGATGCGAACAGTTCAGGAGGCCGCAGATCAAACCCTTAGTTCAGTGTCGGGTTTCATAAGTACTCTCGGTCAATCATATCATTCTCCAGACGGGATGGGGTGTAGGCACGTTTATTGGAGCAGTTGGGAAGAACACCAGCCTCTTTCTTTTTTCAATCGTTAGAAAAAAGAGCTTGGTCAGCCATGTTCCCTACGTACCCTCTCGTTATTCCCATGATTCCCCGTTGCACCTATTCTCCACAACTGTCAGTTCAGATCTATCTCGGGTACGGTCACTGCACTCCAATCGTTGTATCTCCAATCTCCGCCTCGGTTGGTGGCACCTATGGTTCTTAAGGTTTTTGATTCCAAGAAAGATAAAGAAAAGAAGAGGATTTATCCTCTAGTTGCAAAGGATACTGCTTACTACAGATTCAAGTGAAATGGCTGGTGGTAAGTGTGGTAAGGTCGCTGCTAACGAATGGTGGGTGCGTGGAGAATGATATGGATTCGAGCTCCATTTCCCTCTCGGTACTTAGATCTTCCTCTAAAACGTCTCCCATTCCTCTTTCCTTTGTTCCGCCGACTACATTGATTGGATACCGCTGGGCCTGCCTACACATAAAGTCTAAGGATTCTCCCATAAAGCCATTGAATTGCCCTTGGTTGTCCTACCTTAGATCTTATTCCCACCTTGTTCTATTGCTCTTTCTCGATGGTAAGTGTGGTAGCTTATTCAGTTGATAGTGGCCCCTCCTTATGTTACTTTAATTGGGGAGGATGCGAGTAAGGAGCGGGTACGGGAGCTTGACCAGGAACAAGATAACGAGAAGTGTATTTGCCTGGGGTGGGCTCACTTTTCTGCCTTTTCCTCCCACGATTTATGGATTGGCTCAAGCAACCTATCTTACTAATAAGAAAGTGGCTGCTAGTTGTAGCGCCCCTTTATAAAATGATATTCTTCTGCGAGACTCCATCCAACCAAATCCCATTTTTGAAGGATGTATTCTCGGAAAACATCATCGCGAAAGCTTTCCGGTTGGAGGTGAGCTAAAATGGAATGACGGGGATTGAATGGCATGGAAAGCTGGTAGGGTTTGGGGTGAGCTGTAGGCTTAGATTAGAGAGAGGGGGACTGCGAACGTCCGCCCCATGAAGCGCCGGGGAACCATGCATTCCTCTCGGGCTGGGCTCTCGCGTGTCCGAGGTCCGATCAGATCAACCAGCGACCGGTTTACGGAACAAGGAGTTAAGCAAGGGCCAGGAGATTGATGAAAGAAACTGGCCGAAGTCAGTGTTGTGTTCAACTTCGTGGTTGGAAGGATTGCTTTCTGCCGTCTGTCTTTTACTTCTCTCTCTTCTCTTAGCAAAGTAGGCTCAAGTCAAACTTTTGGCTTGCTACAAGCTGGGCTCAGGGACTGCAGTCAGCCGCTTCCCCTGTAGTCGTCAGCTCGTTTTTGACAGATCTGATCGGGTGTTCATAATCTGGAGTAAAAGGATTCGAACCTTTGCATGCTGGTACCAAAAACCGATGCCTTACCACTTGGCTATACTCCATACGGCCTGTTTTGGACGGTAAACGGGGAGAGGGGGAAGTGGGAAGCAGGGCTCGAAGAACGAGCCGAGCCGCGCAAGGACGCGGGGTAAGCAGAAAGGTTCTCCCTTTAGGACCGACTACAACAAGCTCATGACTCTAATAGAAAGAAAGGGTAAGCTCTCTGCTCTATTTGCTTGCAATGCTATGCCTATCAAAGTTGGCGAATGCTTCTGTAACCTTAGACTCGTTACGCTGTTCGACTGAACTCGTTGGCTCCACGTCCACCGAAAGTAGGTAACCTTCGTCACCGTTGGTTCCCGTAACCAAACCTTTCTTCTCTTTTTTTATTTTTAGAAAGAAGAAGGCTCCTGAATCAGCGCAGGGAAAAATCTGCAAGCAGGAGAACTGTACTAACCTGCCGTCGGTTACTTTATCAGGGCTCCGCAGGAGAAGAAAGAAGGTCCGGGTCCAATTTATAATGAAGCGAAGGTCCCCCTTACTCCCTATTCTCTCTTAAAGCTTTTATAAAGCTCTAAAAAGGGTTGGTTAAGAACTATTGACTGTAAACGATAGCAGTTACAATCACTCAATGGATATGCTCGCCTTTGGAATGAAGATGGATGAACATGCACTTGAGCCTGGAACTGATGAAATTCGGGGAAAACATGGAACCGGTCACTATACCGGGGGGCGAGACATGACCGCGACTTAAGATTCAAGTACCGTTGAAAAGACTAAAGGAACGGGGGAATGACTACCTGTAATAAAGCACAGGCTAATACGAGCCGACTAGAAGAAGCAAGGCTTTAGATTACCAGATCCTGGACATAATCTTCCTAGAGATGGAGAGCCCCTGCCTTTTCTAGCCTCTCCTTCTTGCTTGCTTACCTAGCTCTTGTCTTAGTGACTCTTCCTCTTTTCTAGGTTTTTCTGAGTGTGAAAACGCTAGATTTTTCATTTGCCAATGAATTGGATCCGCCTCGATTCGATCAATAATGGGATTCTTGGCTAGAGAAAGGTTCTGTGACATGGACGCCCATCCCAACTCGGTCGGTTGGCCCACCTAAGATATTAAAAAATGATCGATTGATTTGATCAAATTTGAAAAAGTCTTTCTCACTATTCAGAACAGTGGAGCTTTCAATCAAGATGTTCTCGCCTCCCCCGTTTGGGCTCTCGCTCGAATCGGAACCTTTATGGTAGGCTTTCGACTCAATCTAATAGCCTACCTATCGGACGCCAATACAATAAAAGAGAAAGTTTGCGCATGGGCTCATTATCTGATGCAGAACCGATGCGAGAGGGAGAATCAATATGGGAGAAGCGGGGATTGAGAGCTTTCAAGAACCCGTGGAAAGGAAAGACTTGTTCCCTGCATTCCTTTCTTTCCAAAGAGAGTCATTAGTGCTAGGGCATAAAAGCTTTGATTGAATGAACGCCACCTTGGTTGTATTGTTTTCAAACAAATCCAATGTTGGGCCGGTAATAGCCGAAGGCAAAAAAGGGGGAGATAGAGAAGAGGAGATTCAGAATAGTCACTCCACTCCATGGTTAGTGCACACAGATTCTTCTTTCATTTGCAATTCCTTTCGGGTCGGAAACGTGGGCTGCTGGTGGGGCTGTGCCCCTTCTCCCTCTTCTTCCGCTTTACAACCGGAATAAGGAACCTTAGAATTCACCCCGATGAAAAAATGGGATTTGAGAGGCTAGCGAATCGGAATTGTATGGAATGTCCTACTCCTGCCCGAGCTTTCCAATCAACCAATCCCCTATTTCAGGGACATCTGTGTTGGGTAGGCCCAGGGATCACTGATTAGTCGAATGAGCCCATCCCTCTGGCCTATCATTTATTGGTCGATCCGGCTGGCGGCTCCTGCGTATGGGGCCCTTTATACTAGTTTGCTGCTAGGAGTCCCTCTAGTCGAATCCATAATCCATAGAAGTCCCAATAGAAGTTTACTGACATGGCTCTTCCATCGACGATCTACTGCTCCCTCTTAGTTGCAGATGCCCATGCTTTGATTCGAAAGCCCTAGCCAGTGATGAATCCCTAGGAAGAGTCATTGAATTCCTCCTCCCTTCAGTCCAGTTTGAACCCGTCCCAGCAACGAACATCTTCCTACTGCAAGGCTTTGCTCTGCCCTTCCACTAGAATCCACTCCGGGTCGGAGGAGCAGCTAGTCCAACTTCTTGAGCAGCCGAGAGATTGAAGAACGAACATTTGCTTGAATTCCTTGCCTCACCCTGAGATGAGAGGGAAGGTCAATTTGACTCGAATCCTGGACCTGATCTTTAATCCTACACCGGTTAATGATGCGATGGGAGAAGTTTTTCTTTTGTCATTTTTCATCAATGCTGGCCCAGTCGTCCATGCCCAATCCCAATGGACAAACCTTAGCCCCTAGCTCTATAATCCACCCTACCCAGTCCCTGAAAGCCCTCCCGGGGGCCTAGCCCTTCGAGTCTTAAGCGGCTTTCATCGTTCCTGCGCTAATAAGACAAAGAGGGAGTCTATGCCTTGAATGAATCAGTAAAGTAACAACGGATTAGTTGAATGAGGGATCAAGAGACAGATAGGGGGAGAATGGCAATCATTGGTGGACCTTCCCTTGAATGAGTCACGGAGCTCTCAACAGAGTGGTTTAGGTTCTGGAATTCCATCTCTAGTTGGGGCTTTCGGTTCGAAGGTTATAAAATGTGGTGCGGGTTCATCTCTCTTAACCAGTTCAGGTTCAAGGGAGGGTGATCGAGGGGACCCAGACTTTAGATCTCTTCTCTATGGTGGGAGGTCTCTTTCGTATCAAGAGTGTTTTGGGGAGGCCAGGGGAGACGGATTGGATCGAGAGGCGATGCTTATACCTCTTCTTTATCGATAGGATTCCCGTCATTTGCAGTCTCCGGCGAAGGAGATAAGGGCGAGGGACCGAACATGTTCTATCCTCAACCTCCATCCGTCATTAGTAATCTCAATTCGCTTTTCCTATTCACTAGTACAATGCGCGCTACAACTAGCAGCCCCTTACTAGTAAGGGAAAAGGCTAGCGCGCAAGGGCTGATGAAAAGCCAGCAACTTGTTAGGACTAGGTTTTGGCTTGCCCCTTTCTTCTTATTAGGAAGATAGGTTTGGAACCCTATACAAGGGGCTGTTTGCTGCTCACCCCTATCTCTAAAGGGGTGCACACTCGTTACCACTAAACGACAAAGCCGGGAGCGGAAGGAGGGACTTGAACCCTCAACCTCAACCTTGGCAAGGCTATGCTCTACCAATTAAGCTATTTCCTCCAGCTACGGTAGTGGCGAAGCACTACTGAGCAATTCACGTATCACTTGATACGGACGACTTCTGTTTTTTCGCCGGACCACAGTCTTGACCTCCGATCGAGCTACGAACACGAGTAGGTAGGCGGCTAGGGGGCGGCAGGGCTGCGCCTTTTCAATCAATCTCCGGCCGCTCCGCTATTGGTGCGAGCTGTAAGGAGTCTTGATCTCGAGTCAAGCTGGGGCGTCATCTGTCTTTTAAGTTAAGTCATTTCCTAAGACGGCTCCTCTTATTCTTTCTACGATAATCCAAACTGCAAGCTCCACGAGTCTTCTCAGAACCAGTCGATTCCTGAGCCATTCGTTCTCCCCTCTCGGTTGGCCTTTGCCAGCCACTAGAGCAAGTAAGAGAACCTACAGTGAATGCCGCAGATTTTGACCGGATTGTACAACTTTGTGTCTGGCTATGTATATGGATGTGCATAAAGAAGGGATGGGGCATCTCTATCCTTTTTTGGGGGAAGAGAGAGGGAAGAAGCTGCAGCGGCACCTCACGAACTTCTTACTGGAGCAGTACTATAGGCTTGAGTGTTTGGATGCACGTCTTTTGTTCATATTCCTGTGCAGTTAAGAGAGAAATTGTCCCCAAGGAAACCACTTGTGTCTTTCCTGGACATGCTCAGTCCGGGTATTGACGCTATGACGTGAAATCCAAGAGACTCGATGTATCCTTGAATGTTCTCTTTAATGGGGGCGCTTCATCTTTTCCTTAACCTAATTAATAAGCCCCGGGGGAGAATGATGATGGAGATGTATTGCGGCCTTCTCCTGTTCATCAACTCTAACCGCATTCTTCTGCAGTTGATGTTACGGATCAGCCTCACGCTTCAAGCAGCTTTGCTCAGCATCTTCTGCTAATTGTCAGCTTGTTCAACTGACCTAAGAGGATTCCAGTCACCCGGCACAGCATGTTTATTCACGGCAGCGATGACAGTCTCTTTCCCAGGGTCAGACTACTCCATAAGATCAGCAGTCTAGCCCAGTTGCTTCCCTTTTAGGCGCTTCCTCTAGTTAAAGAGTGAATTCAGGAGTTCCAGGCAGGCGATAGGGGCTTCGGGGGGATAACATGAATCGTATAAGCCTGAACCCTATTAGTTATGTGCTTCCCCCTTCAAGAGCTGGGCTACTACCCTAATCAAGTTCTTCCTAGCGTATAGTATTGGGCAGATTGAGTCTTTCTCTAATATAGTACCTAATAGTTAGATTAAGCATTAGGCGCAACTTCGACTATAAAGCATCCCGTTAATCTCTTCTCTTTCTGCCTTCAAGCTTCAAGCTTTTGCCTAGGAGCTCGGATTCCAGTCCTATCGTTAGAAGGCAGCATAGTTGGAATTTCTTCCTGCGGCGAATAAAGCAAGAGAAAGGGCTCTCTAATACCTTATTTGTACGATATGATGCAAGCAAGGAATCCTATTAGAGTGATGCAAGTCAGCCTGTAAGATGAAACTGAAGATACTAAGCCTGGAATCAGTCGCTCTCTATGTCAATTTATCTTTAGCAAGAAGCCCTATGAAAGCTATCAGATAATGACTTTATACTCCCTCGATGGCGCCTTCATTTTTCTTTTTTTCATCTCTTTATGATGCTATCTTCCTTTAGCCAGACTTCCCGCATTACTGTGATCAAGAGGAAGCGCTAAGGTCTATCCTTTCCTTAAGTTAAAAGTGAAGGACGGATACTGGCTCTTTAGGACTGATAGTAGCTGCTCTTCTGGTAGGATAGCTGGTAGCTCTGCTTATGCTAGCTCTCTTCTTTCTTATGAGATAGATTCGCAATAGGGGCATTTCTCTGTAAGAAGAAGGCCTGTTACAGCTATCAGATATAGAGGATTTACTTCACCTTGAATCACTATCGAAAAATGGCTTTCTTTTCAGCCGCTTTCCTATTTCATTAAGGTAGTTTGCTTACTTAGTGCTTTCGCTAAGGTGACGACTTGAATGAAACTTTCATTGTTGATCAGAGGAAAGGGAAGACCTCGATAAGGAAGAAGAACAAGAGCTACATTGGCAGGACTCTCTGCAAGTGGAAGGTCGCGTAGGGGCTCTCGGGAAGCTCTTTCCTTTATACCAGAAGGAAGATGGTCGAGGAGATCAGTAGCTAGAAAGCTCCTTTGGGAGAGCAAGGTAGCAAAAAGTATATTGCAAAGTACATCACTATTAAGTCGACTACAGAAGTCTCATGAGCATGTAACTACATCCCCAAGCTTCAAGAGGAACCAAGGAGAAGAATACTCGGTAGTAGCAGCAGCAGTGGCCGAGCATCAGTCATCAAGTGAATCAGTAGATGCCCGCACACGTGAGCAGCAATCACTCCATTGCAGCAAGACAAAAGTAGCATATGTCACATGGTAGATCATATCCAAGCAGAGGTGCACTAGAACGAGCACAACTTCACTCAGAACTTGTGACAAAGACTTGGTGTGCATCAGAACACGACTGAAAGCCCTTGCTGCTTCTTCATTCCAGGTGAAGCTATCTTTATTCAGTAAATTGGTCAGTGGCTTGCTGATAACCCCATACCCCTTTCAAAATTTTCGGTAATAGCCTGTTAAACCCAGAAAGCCTCTCAACCCCTTGACAGTAGTGGGTTGTGGCCAACTCAACATGCTGTCAATCTTTCTTTTATCTGCTGATACCCCTTCACTGCTCACCACATGCCCGAAATACTCTAACCTTGCCTGACTGAAAGAGCATTTCGATTTCTTCACAAACAATTTGTGTTGTTTTAAAGTTTCAAACACTATCCTCAAGTGTTACAAGTGGCTATCTAGGCTGTCACTGTCAATCAAGATGTCATCGAAAAAAACCAGTACAATTTTCCTCATATAATCCATGAAAACCTCATTCATGAAAGCCTGAAATGAGGCTGGAGCATTAGTTAAACCAAAGGGCATAACTATGAACTCGTAATAGCCCTGGTGAGTTCGAAATGCAGTCTTGTGTATATCATCTTCAAACACCCGAATCTGATTGGTAACCACTTCTCAAATGAATTTTCGAAAATATCCTGCTACCATGTAATTCATCAAGCAATTCCTCAATGGGGAATTTCTCTTTCATGGTGATGGCATGGAGTGCTCCATAATCCACGCAAAATCTCCAGGTATTGTCCCTTTTTTTAACCAGCAACACTGGAGAGGCATAAGAACTCACACTTGCCCTGAGAATACCACTTAACAACATCTCCTTGACCTGTTTTTCTATCTCAGCCTTTTGGATGTGGGGGTATCTCTAGGGCCTTACACTCACAGGCTCACTACCAGGTTTTAAGGGAATGTGGTGGTCGTGATTCCTCTTAGGAGGAAAAGGTCAGGCTAGTCGCTAAAGGCTTCGGCTTTACTCAAAGAAAAGACTTGATCCAAGGAACTATACAAGTATGGTGGGAGGGCTAAAGTCTTTCACTTCACAGATCAGATAGAGATCTACTTTTTATTCCATGGCCAGCTCAAGAAAGAGGCAGGCTAGAAAGCATACGATCTGAGACTCTTACCTAAAGCCAGTAGGGTGGAAAGAGGGACTTAGAGTGCTGGCTAGATGAGATAAAGCATATCAGTAAGCGATTGAGGGACGGTGAATGCCTACCCTCAGAATAGTAACCTTCTAGTGATTAGACCTGAAGTTACAGACTTATCTATAGAAAGAGGTTGCATTCCTTGTCCGACCATCCTATCCTCAAAGACAGCCTTCTAGCTCTTACCCTTCTGCCTTTTGAATACCCCTTCCTACTTCTTCATCCTAGCTCTCCAACTGATTGTCTTACTCCAGCTTTCATTTCAGTTACTGATTCGCCTATCCTCTCCCTTCCGGTCGAGCTAGTTTTTATTCCTCTATCTAGGCCAACATTCATTCTAAGACTTTCACCATCAAGGGCTGAAAGAGAAGAGCAGGGGTGGTAGGCTTAGTAGGGCTCGAACCTACAATATCACCGTTATGAGCGGTACGTTTCAACCAATTAAACTATAAGCCCCTACGGATCTCTACATGCAATTCGCTCACTTCGGGAAGAGCGAACGGAAAGAGGAGGCCTTTGCTCTATCTGCTTCTTCCTCTCCCCAGGAATGAACAATTGGAAAAAGAAAAAGATTCTATATATCTTTTTTTTATAGATAGATATAGAATTCTATTTATTATATATATAGAATTCTTTTAGAATATAGAAAAATGAAGTTAAGCAAGCGGCCCTTTCGAGACTAAAATTGTCGGTACGCTTTCCGGCTCGCAACCGATCAAACAGGCTGAGGCTCTCTATTTGCTTGCAATGTCGGCTCTTCGCCTTTAGTTAGAAGTAGAAGTAGAGGGCGCCGTTTGCCCCACACTTCATAAAAAGTAAAAAAGTATGGATGAAGTAAGAAAAAGTACATAAGGAATGAGAAAGGTGGATGTTCTTTAACTGTATACAGTTGTCCAACTACTTTCTTCCTCCGACTTCTTTAGCCACTTCTGGCTTCCCCACTTCCGCATCTGGGGAGAGCTTGCTTCGTGGCGGAGCATTTAGCAATGCCTGGTGAGGGCTTGCTGTCTGGGGACATTTTAAGGGCTGGGCTTGCTTCTCAAGAGATTGGGTAAGGGAATCGGAAATGGGCTCATAAACCGGGCTTTTGGGCACACGGAAAAGGGGAAGTGGATGGAGGGTGCTTCCCAGCTAGAGTTGGGGGTGGGTTCGCTATAGTGGCTAGGGTGAGTCTTCCTACACGGCTGGACGCCCGGCTCTAGACGAAGCTGAGGGTGTTACCACCACATCCTCTCCCGATAGACTCGAAGCTCTTCATAGTCAGGCGTGATAGAAAATCTTCTCTCAAAAAGAGACAGACCGGAGATGACAGAGGAAGGTATTCGGTTCAAAAAAGATACAGCAGTCAGAACAGCTTCAGTCCAAAATTGACTAAGGACAGAAGCAAGCTACAAGCATTAGCAACCGCTTTCGTTTAATCTTAAAAAAAGAAGCAGCAAAGAAAACAAGACAGTAAGTTGTTGTGCTAACTCGCTAGCGCTAGCGCACTACGGCTTTTCAGACTCCTGCAGTTCATTCCATTCCCTTAGCTACACTTGACTTAAACCACCTACAAACTCACCCATAAGGAAACTTGTCAAGTAGGACTTTCGAGCCTTTCCTTTTTAACAAATCCGGTAAGGTGGGGTATTATCCTTAAGTCCGCTTTATAAATCTTTAGTCGTCTTTCAGTACTGGCGAAGCTTTAGTTGAAGACCCTTCAGTGCCGTTTCGTTTGGTCCCCTGGGTACCTTCTCCACACTTAGCTGTAAGCATTTCAAGTAGATAAAATCATAAAAGAAGAAAAGGGAAGGAGTACTTACATTACGCGATGCGCTATTATTTGAATCCGAAAGTCAATCATTCCCAGTGAAGGTATGGGGGAAAAGGAGTACGTTAGTCAAATAGAGGGCTCTCACGGGGGCGTAGTCCATGGCTTTAGCCTTAAGCTTGGGCTGTAGTTCTTGTATTGGGCGAACCAAAGCGTTAAATAGCGCCGTTTAGTGGCGTGCAGGGGGTAGTCGTCTTGTTGTGCTGGTAGGTGCGACTATGTGAGTTGACAAGAATACACTACGGTATGTGTGAGTAAAGATTTTCCTTAGTGATCCAAAGGAGCAAGTAGAGTTACTGCAGACTGGCTTCCCCCCGTATACCCCCGCGGATGCGGATTTCCTACCATTGAAGGAAATAGATCAAACTGCAAATCCCACCCACGCGATGCCCTACCTGATCCATTTCAAATCCAGCCGGAGGTCTTCGAGCCTTGTTATGAACTAAAGTTCTAAAGCAAAGCGCCCTCCCCAGCCCAGGTCAAAGGTCTCCCCGCTCTTTTTAGGGGGTTCGTTACGGTCAGCAAATAAGCCCCGCATCGTATCAATAGCGATTCAGATCACCTCCCTAAGCCTGCCTAACCTAATTGTGTGTGAGCAATCAATCGTGACAAGTCAACCGATCCATAATGAAAGCACCTGTAGATAGAAGCCGTTTACCGACCGGTGGACTCATCCTCAACGCCGTTTAGGCTCCCCAGTTCAGTTGGTTGTCTGCCGCTTTTCTTTCCCATGCCGGGTATGGCCTTATGGGTAGCAGCCTCCCACAGAGATGGCTTTGTGGTCACCTTCTATTCTGCTTGTTGGAAGGTTCATCCGGGCCCGGGTCAACCCACCCTCAACTGAGAATCATTAGAAGCAGTACTGGTTGAAGGATCGGCTTTGGAACAGGCCTTTGTACGGTCTCCCCATTAAGCTTTGATCTACGCGCGCTAGCTTTCTCGGCGACTAATACCCTTCCGCGGGTCTTTCGTTCATTGCCTATGGTCTCCGGTAAGTTGTTTATAGTTCACTTTCGTCTATGGCCCTGCTCTCTCTTCAACTTAGTTATTAGTACTTCGGAGTGGTGCTGACTCTCCGGCTTGGTTATTGAATGAATCTTATGCTTGTCAGGTCCACACTTGGGTCTTCTCTTGCCTATCGTCCACTTCGGTGACTCCAACCCAGAAACATGAACTTTCGGAGTCCCTATCTAATAGTTACCCCTCTCTTACTGACTAAGGCTAAGGTGGTGTCAACCAAAGGCGCAAGAAGTTCTCACATAAATAGACGTTTGAATATTAGCTCAGTAACATCATTCTCTTATGCCAGCTCTACCTCAATTCCCTTCTTAGCCTCAACAGCTAAAGCATCCCTTTCTGCAGCTCTAGGAACAGCAGAAGAATCTGGAGTTTATGATTCCGGCAGGAGAGGTTCTTTTATAGCTCAGCAGGAGTTGTTTATGCTACTATTTTCAGTTACTGAGAAACCTTTCTAGTTGAATTAAGAGGACATTCCTATACTGCAACTAAAGAAAGAAAAGCTGGTGAATGCCTGACCGGTGAAGCCTTTATCCGAGACTTATTCAGCTCCTGCTAAACCATTCGTCATCCCTCCGTCTGTGAATGTCTTTCAGGCATAAGAACCTGTCGGAGGCCTCTTATAGTAGATAGTAAGGAATCAGCTATGGAATAGACTCTGGAGGGAAATCTTTGACTTGATGCCCCACCCGAGCTCTCCATACTCAATTTATCAAGGAGAGTTTTTACCAACCCTGCCATCCTAGAACGTTAGCGTACAAGAGGGGCATTTCTCAATTGAGTTTGTCACACATGGAATCTCAGATGTGGAAGTTTTCTTCCGGCTGCACTCTAGGTCTCACCTAAGATCCTTAGTCTATCCGAGGCTATCGTTAACTGGGGCACGATAGAACCAATGGTCAGTACCTCTTTACTAGGGATGGGGTTCCCGGGAGATTGCTCTGGTTCGTGCGCATTAGAAGTAGACATGAGTGGTTGACTTAGCGCGCATCGAAGCATGAAAGACCTTGCCTTTGAGGGATTCCTTCTTGCTTGCTTGCTGTCTAAGCTCTTCGATCCTGCCCTACTTTGATTCTTGCGCTTGCTTGTACCCCTTCTTTCTTTGGCGCTTTCCTGGATCGCTATCTTACTAGCAGTAGTGTTGTTTTCTATTTGAGCTTCTCTTTTTTCCTTTATCGAGCATAATGATTCGAATCGGTAAAATTCTTTGCCGAAAGAGTTCTCCCTTATCGGATGGCATCAGATGCCGGTTAGCGTTCTTTATGGGTATTATTCGGTGTCTGTGGCCTCTTAGCTTTGTGGGTGATATCGTATGGTTGGTATCTCACCGCATAAGTGTCAGGGATGGCATAGTTCATTAGTGCTTTCCGAGGATGTCTGTGCGTGCTCTCCCGTCTTTAGTCTTTCTCGGCGTCAACCCCAAATACAAAAAGAATTTGAGCATTACCCGCTCTATCAGATAGGACGACCTACTCCTTAGTTGAACCAAACTTTGCCACTCACCTTCATCCAAAAGAGACCGCACGAAAGTAGTTTTTCCTAAACGGTGATACCGCCTGGTTTGAAAATTCAATCTTTTAACAGCTTGCGGGGCCTGAAGGTGATATTAATACCACTCCAGCCCCTGCAGCCCCAAAGTGCTAGATCCATCGAAGTAGAGAGTCCATGGAACCACCTCTGCAAAGGCGAGGACTTCTTCATCGAGCTAGAAAAAATTCATGGTATGATCTGCCAAGAAGTCTGCAAATACATGTCCTTTGACCGCCTTCATAGGAACGTACCGAAAAGTGAACTCGGATTGCCCTAGGATCCACTTCTCCCCTTCAACACAGGTCAGCATATACTTAATCAGGTCCGTTCGAGCAATTACCAACACTGTTGTGGAAAGGATGTAGTGTCGGAGCTTGGTTGCTGCAAAGTATAGCACTAAGCACATCTTCTTAGGGGTATGTAAGACCCTGCTGAGATAATACACGGCCGGCTCCTACCCGATAGTTGAACTGGAATTACCTTCTCTACCCACTGGTACTGCTCCTTCGGAAGGCCTGCTTTCAACACCTATTCGATACCGGTTTCACCTTCCGTTGTTGATTCCTCTCCCGGGACTCCTACTGCGGGTTCCCCATTTATGATGGTCTTTCACCTGGAGTAAAGAATTATGGAAAGGTTTCGAGGCTTAATAAATGGTAAGCAAGAAGCATCCAAGTTAGGTGAGCTTGAAGGCATTGGTTGAAGCCCTTAGTTGCAAGGTCTTTGACTGTGCCGGATGTATAATAGATCTTATATAGTTCCGAAAAGATAGAACACATTACTGTATGCTAATAGGTGCTTCTACCTAAAAGAGTTAGTAAACTACCTCCAGTCGAAGCAACGGTTGTTGTTGGGTGGATTTGGAATGGCTATATCCTTTGCTGTTAGCAGGCATGTTTCCATTCTTTGTTGATGAAAGTATGTCATACGATCGAGTAGGTGGGTGGCCTATCTCCTTCTCCAACTACTAGAGGTGCTGTATTTATCGAATATCCGCTTGAAGTGAGAACTCCTGGCTACTGGCTATAGCTGATGAGTTGCAGCAAAGGTGGGACTGGAATGGGTTGATAGAGTGACCTGGAGCATTAGAAGATCCCCGTATGAGACTCGACGTCGATCAGCTCGATGAGGGTGTTTTCTCTCCCATAGTGTGTTCATGAATGAAGCCCTGTAAGTCTCTTGCTTAGACTTATGGTTTCTTACTGAGGAAGCCTTCTGGTTCCTTCGAGTTCGATGTACCTTTTGTAGTTGGGTTCCTCCCCGTTGTCTCTCCCCCGTGTTAGTCTTCTCTGGTTCTGCTTCTATGTAGTCATTTAGGAGAGGTGCTTTAGTTCAATATCATAGTTGGATTGTTCTCCCTTGCTTGCATTCAAGCTATCTTTCATTCTATGTAGTATTTCATTCATTCGTTTGCTTAGGAGTTGGATTATTCACTTTTCTACAACGGCGCTTTCTTTTTCACTTTTCGGTACGGGGACGGTTAGAGATCCAATCAGAATAATCCAACTCCTAATTCAGCGGGCCACTTTTCATTTTTTCTTTGAAAACTCCAAGTCGGGATGGAGCTTGGAGACTTTCTTTTTAGACCTAAGCCTGGCATATCGTTATATGACCAAGCAAAGACGTCCCGGTATCGGCTAAGAAATTGGGTAAACCTTGCCCTTTCTTCGGGACCTAATGATGCGCCGATCATAATGATATTTGGATTCTCCTCGGACCAAGGACCTCTTTCTATGCTTTCTTCGGTCTTTCGGCTCTCTGGGTGGAGTTCTATTATAGGAATGAATTGGCCGATATCCTCTGTCATCTGATAGCTTAGGCTTTTGAGCGAGACTACGATATGAAGGGCTATCCCTTTTCCCGCTCGTTAGGGCCCCGTCTCCTCTCCCTCTCCGGTATAGTCGACTGGCCTCACTCCTATCCTATTTCTCTTGAATCTCGACATTTCATCCAAAGAATAGAAAATGGTTAACACATGCCGATTGGAGAACGTACTCCCTTCCCAGCTATTAGTGAAACAGGGGGCCATCACTCTAATACGAATCGAAAGAATCACTATCGGGTTTGGTACCAACCAAGATTATCGTGGTTGAAATACCATCAATTTTGAATAGTTATTACAGCTTCTAATTAAGTCGATTAAAATAATCTTCTGATTCAATCAGTATTATCTCGTTCATACTCCTCACCTGAGAAGCATTTCACTAACCACCTGAGGAGCAGTAACAAGTACCTCCCTTGGGGTCGGGTAGCTACAGTCACACACAGTTCCTGTACACAATAAGACAATAGCAGCAGTAGCTACACTGTACCTCCTTAGCCGGTAGCCAGGAGCCAGTGGGTAGGAAACCTTGCCCGCCAACTAAAAAGAGCGATTGAGAGTGGATTTCAGGTTCGATAGTATCGAGAAGGTATTAGCCACCGGTGACCGTACTTTCGTAAAAGCACCATTGGGCGGTGGTTCCTCTTCTCTTCTTCCTCTGAACCTCGAACAAAAAAAGATCTCGGCATCAGCTCGACTAAGAGTTCCGAATAAAAAAAGGAAACTTCACTTTACTTAAGACGAAGGAACCGAGTGCAAAAAAACCTGTTTCGCTTCAAACTACTAGTAATTAAGACTAAAAGTAAGGAAGTCCTTTTCTTGACTTGGCCTACGTTCATTATACCTACCCCCTTTTTAAAAAAACTTGATTTCAATCTCAACAAAGAAATGAAAGCATAACTCTTTGCTTGTTGTCCTCTTACTTACTCAATTGTGGAGGTCTCTCGGGTGTCTGATCCGATCAGTCTCTTGATGAAGAGAATTCCGATCTTCCATTAAGAAAGGTCTCGTCACGATAACTCATTTTGTCCGGTAAACTACTAGGGGCTCCCCATGGTTTATTAAAAGGGGGGGGGGGGGAGATTTGCTCCTCATCCGGGGGTTCATTTCATTCATTATGCACTCAAAAGTGAAGGTCTTAAAAACTTCATAGAATTCATGATCGGCCATTCCATTTGTGCTTTCAGCAAGTAGGCGACGCGAATCTATTTCTATGCTTCAATCGAATACCAATTGCTTGGATGCGTTTGAAGCCTCGAGATGACTTGCAGAAAAAAGCTTTCTAGGTTTGTCTTCTGTCTCCGTAACAAATGGTCCATTTATTGATGGGCGAACGACGGGGATTGAACCCGCGCGTGGTGGATTCACAATCCACTGCCTTGATCCACTTGGCTACATCCGCCCCTACCCCCGCACAGGTTTCAGTCTCTATCTACGATCAGATCCTTTCTGAACTCCCCTATGACCGCTATCAAAGAGAAGCTTTTTCCTATACTATAGTTGCAAGTCTATTGTTCTCTTTCCGAATGAGGTGAAACAAAGCTTCAAACAAAGAGGTTGGGCTGTTCACTTCATTGATTTGACTTCACTTTACTAAGATTAAAGAGAGGGGCCGGGCAAGGAGTAAAGGCTCATTTAGTAGACAGCGAGCGAGCAGCAAGCACCTACTCCTATCAAAATGAAAAAAAGCTGAACTTGAATTGAAGAAGCGAGCCTCTATCAGAGAAAGGAAAGCCGTTGCGCGTTAGCACATCCGTTTTCTTGCTCGTTAGCGCCCTTCCTTTAGCTGGCTTCGCCTTATCTATTCATCTCTTTTTTAAAATGGAGATTTAGGGATCTCTCTTGTTCATAGATCTTGAAACCAGATCTATCCCCGGAAGAACCAACACTTAAAGGGTGTAAGCAACGGAAGGTTCTCACCCTGTCCCCGACATTGTTCTCCGACGATGTCCCCTGGGCGAAAGGGGACACCATTCTCTTTCTTTCTTCAATCGTTCCGATCAGGACAAGCTATCTACTCAATTCTCTGTCTTCGTTCATGATCATGTTGGGCGAAAGGTAGTTGTAGAGGAGCGGCTGTGAAAGGGCTCTTTCCCCTTTCCGTTGAAGTAGGGAGGGCTTCCTTCCCCACCATTTCGGCCTATTATAGGGATTTTACCGATGCTGAAGGTAGCTTGCTTACCAAGCCACCCACTTGAGAAGTTGGTCGCTAGAAAGAAGCGACGAGGAAGCGAAGCTGTCTACGAAGCTTTGCTTCTCTCCCTGTAGTCGTAATACTCGGCTCGTCGCTACTTTGATTCAAAAGGTAACCGATGGTTCCCGACTTTTTCTGGTTTCCGCAACCGTAACCCTTTTTCCGATTACATAAACTTTTTTCTTTTTCATAGCGATACGCTCTAAAAAAGTGAAGGATAAGCAACCCTTCTAGAAGTGGTAGCTTCCCACCTCCTTCATTCCTACTGCCTCCTTTGGTGAGAAGTTCCCTTCCTTTTCTAAATAAAAAGAAAATGCCTGATTGGTCTGCTCAGCAAACGTACAAAGTGGACCGATGTTTGGCTGACCCCCTTCTTCCCATTCGGGTTGGGTTGACCCAGAAGTACAGTAAGAAGGAATGGAACCGCTTGAGAGTCGTCTGAAGTTCACACTTGGGTAAAGACGACTGACTTTGGAAACAAAACACGAACCGATTTCAGCTATTCCGGCTTCTTATTGAGCGTAGCGAAATCAAGGTTTATGAGAAAGTCAGCGAAGTTTCTATGATGTTCTACCTTTACGCAGTCTCGCTCCACAGTGACAGCGGAAGGCTCCGCAGCTGAGCCTCGTTAGACTCGGTAGAAGTGTAAGGTGTAAGTGAAGAGAATAGAAGAGATGAAGTCCGCCTCTTAGCCTAGTCTATATCCACAGCTGACGCAACTCCGTCTCACTACTACTTAATTAATTAATGGCTAAACTTTTTCATAACTTGAGCTTTCCTTAACCAGTTGACCTTACTTCATAACCTTAGCCTCTCTTTATTTATAGTTTGACTAAGTGACTTCATAACCAAAACCTACTTTTTTCTTACTGTAGCATAGGCCTTCGCCACTTCAAACGGGCGCTTCGCCCCTCTTTTTTCTTAGATAGAGCAGGGCCTTACTTATTCAGGGGGGTGGGGGAACCGTAGGAAGGGGGGACGAACCGCCGAATTTACATCTGAAATCGCCAACATGAACACAAACGAAATCTTTAATTTCGTATAGAAAGAAAACGAACCACTTCTATTCTCGGAGCCCACTGAGCGGTATATGAACAATGGCTTTTTGGTCCCTTTCGTCCAGTGGTTAGGACATCGTCTTTTCATGTCGAAGACACGGGTTCGATTCCCGTAAGGGATAGGTACTCATTCCCGGCCGCTTTCAGTTAGTGTTCATTGCTGAGTGATCGCTCGCTATCTGGCTGGAAAAGGTGGTCCGGAAGCTTCCTCTCTCCCAGCAAGCAAGATGAGATCACCACTTCTCTCGGACTTCCTTTACTTCGTAACCTTAGCTTTTGATGTCCTTTCATAGATTCTCGAACCTCCGACAGACATAATATCCATGCATGCGTTCTTTCTCTCCTCCCCTCAGCCATAGAGTTATCTTTCCCCCTTTTCTTTTTATTTCTTTATTTTTATTTTTAGGCATTGAACCCCGCCGCTCCGTGGGGTGCTGAGTGGTGTCCTCCCCTCCCTAATACCTAACACATAGTTCTGTCTATGGAGCCTAAAGCTTCAACCATGGCATAGCAGTAAGCAGTAAGTTGGCCTAGTCTCTCGCCCAGCCTTCGCCTTCTTTAGTGGCCACGTTGAAGCGTTCACCGGTTCTTCGGCCTACCACCTTGATCAAGGTTGAGCTTGTCTCATTGAAGCTAATGCTATGCTGCCCTTCCCTTGTTCAAGAGAAAGCGAGGACTTTCTTTTAGCTACCGGCCCAAACAAAAGAGATTAGCCTCTTGATCGATCGATTGATTGGATCGAAGTACGAAGGGCTTGATTGAAGTGTGAGATCAGCCCAAGACTAAGGCCGAGCAACTAGCTGATGCAGGATTGGACGTCTATCTATCTCACCATGCTCACCTACTCCTATAAAGGCCGGCAGAAGGAAAGCTCGTTACCGCAGCGCTCGTTCACCCCTTCGGCTTCTTCCATTCAAAAAGGTAGTTTTTTTCTTATTGGAAAATAGCATCTTGAAGTGAAGCGAAGGCATAATTGAAGGAAAGAGATGGCGGGTTGGTCAAGTGCATTCGCTATTCGATTCCATCCTCGATCCCACCAAATTGATATTCAAAATTTTGTATCTCTTCTTTACTTTTAAGTGACAAGGGGGTGACAAAGTTCTCTATGTCGCCGTCTCCTCAATGAGCGTAGATTGATAGAGATGGCTTTTGTGCCGGTCAATCTGTATCCCATTCTTCAGGTATAGTTTTCTTTGATCACAGATCGACAGTCCTTTCTCCCCCTTTCGTCATAAAGCGTGGTCTGACTCTGAACCATTCCTGTGTTTAGGTCCCTACTAAGCATAATTTGTAAACTATGAATGGCTATTTGAAGACTTTTTCAAAAGTTTCTAGCAAAGCAAAAAAAGAGAAACGCTCTTACGAGGTAATTCTGAGTTAAACTACTCGTGTTAGCATGGAAGTCAGCCCGCTCCATTCTGCTACTAGGGTTCCAAACCTTCCCCTTAGTTCTATAAAGACCTTTCCAACTCAAGAGATGCTAAAGCTATTGTGAATTGGTCTTTCTAAGTCGGAAAGAGGGCTTTGGGCAAAGAGCAACTCGAAAGTACTTGACTTCAGTCCCAGTACTGAAAGACGTGACTTCAGGAGTGGATTTCGGAAGGAAAGACTTCGTTTACTTCCTGCAAATTCTTATGTAAGAACTAGTAGAAAGAAAGGAATTTTGAACTAAATAAGGCAGCATTGATAGACCGTTGAATGAGAATGCTTGAGTGGGAATCGTCTTAGCAACTGGCTATAGACATGACTAAAAGCCGCCGGGAGAGGAGAGACAATCTTTCATGAGAGAGGGATGAGCGAGTGAGAGATTGGGAAAAAAAGAGGTAGGCCTTCTGAGCGATCATTTAGGGGACTTGTTAGCGAGCCATCATTCTTCCCTAAGCTGCCAGAGTCCGATCAAAGCGAGCAAGAGATAGAGGAGTCATCGCTCATAGATGTGAATTGAGAAAGCAAGCCCTAATTCTTTTTCATCTCCTCGGGCAAGACCAATTATAAGTCGACGTCTTAACCTGACTTCCTAAGCTCAGTTGATTGTTGAAGCAGTAGCTCTGGATCGAGAGCAGGATGCTTACCGTGGGTATTATGAAAAGGGGAAAGGCTTTTTTTTATAGAGAGAGTTATAGGAGAATGGAAGACCAAAGAGACCCAACTCATATTGTACCAAGAACTTGCCATTGACCTGATCAAGCGCTTTAGGGAGATCCCCTTCACCCATGTTCCGAGAATAGAAAATCGCTTGGCTGACTCGCCAGCCCTTATGGAATTCATACTCAGCCGCTCTAGTACACATGCTAGTACACCGAAGCACATAGTCGCTTGTCATCGACATCCGAGCCATAGAGAGCCCTTTCGCCGAACGGGACTCATTTCTCTTCTTGGGTGAAGACTATCGGGAGTTGGAACATGATGAACTATCACCAGTCAAGACGAGGAAGATTACGAGGACGATGGGAACCATGGTATTATTCTTTCTACAATTACCTCAAGACGGGTTCATACCGGAGTACGCCACTCGTGGTCAGAGGAGAGCCCGGAGGGAACTTCCCTGATGATTTGTGATCTTGGGAGATGTCCTTTACAAAAGGTCACTCGCCCTTCCGAAATAAGGAGCACACATTGTTGAACAAGCTCATTCAAGTGGGTGCAGAGGACACGTTAACAGCCAAATGCTTGCCAAGAAAATCATGAGGCAAGGCCCCTATGAAAAGTAAGGGTGTCAAGAGATGTCAGAAATGTCAACTCCTTTGATTTGATGGAATTTTCTTTTAAAATGCTGCATCATGTCTAATGGCGGGTCCATCTTCTATCCCCAAGGTAAGACCCCGAATGAAAAAAACGTACCTTCGAAGGTTGCGATCAGGAGCTGCTTAACATCATTGAGAACAGGAGATCAGAAGATTTGGTGGAGGATATAGTCAAAAGTGAACCAACACTGGGATCTGATCATAGCCGCCGTGAAGTGTTTGGATGCAAAGGCGATGGTTTTTAGATTTGGCAAACATGAGATGTGTCCTGCACGAAGTACATCGAATTTTGGAGATATCCTGTAATGTCCTTTTTGTACCTAGATAAGGATGACCTCGAGAGAGCAGACGACCAGTAGAGTAGGTGCTCCATCTCGTTCCTGCTGCGTAGGTCTAAGGTAATTCACAGTGCTAGCAGATCAGAAGTACGGAAGTGGGCCCTCACCCTTCTCTAGTAGGGGCAGTGCTACCTATAGAACGGGAATGTTCATCCTCTCTTAAAGTCCGTTATGGATTTCAAGTCGGGAATAGAGCTGTGGTAAGCAATATAGATCGCCCCTGACTCTCTCTCTATAAAAAAAGCCCTTCTTCATTCTTAACTTAATAAGGCTTCAGCCCTATGGAGTAAAGGGAAGTGCAGATCTGGAGTGTTTGGACGAGAAATAAAGGCTTTGCAGCAAGCGGAGTTGTACCGAAATGCAATTTTCCGCGCATACGAGAAAAGAGTCCAGCCGAGCATATTTGTTTGCTAGTTTCTTGATCCCGGAAATCTTGTACTCAGAGTCACGGATAAAGTGGACTACCCAGCGCCTTTGATACTTGGTGGATGACCTTTCTAGTGGCTTTTTCCCGTCCCTTTTGGGACCATTCACCCTTTTCCAAGCATAGGTAGAAGCCCTCTTTCCCATACACAATGACGGTTCCAAGCAAGATGAATAGTTTATAGTCGACTCAGTATCGGCGAAATCCCCCCATTGAATCTCTTTAGTACCTATTCTCTTATAGTGCACCCTTCATCGAAAGAGTAGGCGGTTGAAAGACCCACCTCTGAATAAAGCCTTTAGGTTGGGAGATCTCAAAGGGGAACCTCGCTTAGCTTATCAGTCCCTGTATTATTCAACTCATTTGTCCACTTATCTTGTCCAAAGCAGAAGGAATTTTTCAATCCTTTGTTTCGAAGGTAATCCGCCAGTCTCTAGACTGGAAAAGATTCAATCCACTTGTTGGCCTGCTTCTATGTCCTGTAGCTTCTAAGGCATTAACTTCAAAGGGGCTTGTTGGCCCCCTTCTTAGCTCTTGATGTCTGCTTTAATTTAAGCTTCGTCGAATAAGGCCCGTAGCTTACAACATCTTATGAGAAGGGCCTGTAGCTCGATACAATTTAAGGCCAGTTGCGTACTTGCTAGAGACGGATTCCGCCATTCCCTGAAACATCAGGGCCCAGCTTGAAAAAGATTTGGATGTGGATGATAGAGAGCATATTTTTTATATATCCCCCAAATGAGAGCTATTAGATGAGAAGAGACCTCGCGCCATGGAACATGCCCAGGTCTACCAGAAAAGGGAATTTCAAGTGAATTCCAAAATAAGGTAATATAGAGAAAGGTCAACATAGGAGATAAAGTCTTGAAAAAGATTCTTTCCGGACGTGAGCCTCACCAAAGAGGGAAACTCCATTTTGTGCTCGATCTCTTCTGTCATGCATCATGGCTGGGTGAGTTGTCCCATTGCGAATGAACCTCCGTGCTTCCAATCTGGTCATGCACTTCTTTAAGATGTGGAACCTGGGAGCTTTCTTCTTATAAAGAGGGCTAAATCTTTCGTAGGGGGGTAAGGATGGTGTCGAGGTCTTAATAGAAAGTGGTTCATAGTCCCGTCTGCTAGGCTTTTCCGAACTTCCCTTCGCCTTTCTATCTCTTAGTTAAGGGGGTTTCAGAGAATCATCCGAACGAGATAAGGTTGTCAAATGTGTCACACCCCGACCACGTAGAACATACAAAACGTGGCGGAAACATCGGGGAGTGTTGTAACAGAATTAATGTTTCAAATCCATGACAATTGAAGTTTCGTTTTATTAAATAAAAGTGTTACAATGTCTTAATAAACAAAGAAAATACAACATAATTAACTAGTCTTGCATCTTTTATTGTCACTAAAGCCCAAGTCTGCCTATGTGTATCTTGATCATCTTATGCAACAGTTCCTGAAAAACACATGTGAAAGTAGGTACGTCAGCATAAAAATGCCGGTGAGATACATAGGTTTTGTGAAAATAGGTTTCATGACTTATGTTTGAGAAAATGTTTAGTCATGAACCTTGTAATTTGCTTTGTTTTGTAAATCATTTGAAAACGATAAGATTCAGATGATATGTATAAGTAATTGTAAGGTTAAATGAATAACCATGTAAAATGTGTTTGTATAAGATAAGTCGTTTATAAATCAATGTCTTGTGAAAAGTATGTTATTTGTATAAAATGTTCTATGTCTCAAACTGAAATGATTCAAATAACGCTACAATATGTAATACCATACAAACACTTATATATAGGAAGTACCAGCGGCGTATCCACCATGTTTGTATCATATTACACACGCATCGTTACTTAATCACTTAATTAAACCAAACCACCAAAATAATGTTCATGTCTAATGTAAATCATGTAATGGATACAAACGGTTCAACAGTTACAAACGGTTCACATGGTTCAACGGTTACAAACGGTTCACATGGTTCAACGGTTACAAATACAAACGGTTCACAGATATCAACGGATCACATAGTCAAATGATTACAACGGTTCAAAATGTAGTATAATGTGTTCATACGCTGGATAAGCATATGCAACAGAAAGGCAATGTAAAACAATGTACTAAGTAATGCACACAATGGGCACACCTAGCATGAAATGTCATGTAAAACGATGTACTAAGTAATGCACACAATGGGCACACCTAGCATAAAATGTCATGTAAAACGATGTACTAAGTAATGCACACAATGGGCACACCTAGCATAAAATGTATTGAAATCATGTACTATAATGTACTAACAAACATAGCAGGTATATGATGTGAAAACAGGAAAGCACGAAAGTATCAAGTAGGCACATGTGTTCCACCCCAAAACAGTTTGGAAAACAGTAAAAGAGGGGTCTATGTACTCACTTGTGATTGCTCAGATGTCTAAAGATAACCACCAAGCAATGCTAGAGATCTCGGAATCAAACGGCACCTAATATAGGTATCTATGTTAATAAACCGGACCTATATCGGAAGACTGGGTAGCATTAGGGTTTGTAAACCAAATGAGTGTAGGAACTCATGTGTTATGGTTTAACAAAGCCTACATACTAAATGAAACTTAACCTAAGTGTCTACGACCCATCGCGACCCATTAAGGTAGCTTATGCTACTTTAACGCATCGTGCGCGTGAAACGTGTTCGGACCGTCTAACTAGTCCTATGACAAGTGTTATATGCCTAAACATGTTACATTATCAGTTATGTGACAAGAGTTTAGGTTACATATGCTTAATTACCAATTATACATGAAAAGGGTATTCTGGTAATTTACCTAAGGCATATAAACTACCTATCATACAACTACTTAAACGATGTGACCATAGGGTATAACCTCAGAAGGTTATTCCCTACCTACTATGGTCACCTAATGTATTTGGTCGGATCCTAATGATCGACCAAATGGGTCGAGTTCGAAGGTATAGGCGATTTATCAGATCGCCTACCCTACGACTCTAGACAACGTGGTAATCAGTGGGCATAGTCCCAAGGGACTATAACCATCGTGATTACAATCACGTTGCGAAGTTCAAACGAACTTCGCATTGACCATAAGCTGGTCAACGCTGAAAGTCAAACAAAGTTTGACTTTCTGACTCTAAAGCAATAAAATAATGAAAAGAACGAAAGAATACTTACCCAGGGTCCCCGAATGCTAATCCCGATTCAAGAATCTCAGGTATGAAACAATGGTTTCAACTTAGAGGTTCTCAAATCAGAATTCTAGTGATTTTAGCAATGGGGGGTATGGGGTATTTATAGTATTCGGTCCACCGTTAAGATTGTTTCAAGGAAACCGTGCTTGAATCCAACCCGTACACTTGTCGGAACCTTATGGTGGCTTAAAATGGTTCTTATCCGCTGACTAGACGATTGAGAACTTGTGGTTGAGAATCGAACAGCTGGGACCTGCTGTTAAAAGCATTGAATCTGGTCTGCAGGCTGCTTTACGGACCTCAAGGTCATTGATGTTGAGGTCCGTAAGCTTAAGTTTGGCAGAATTACAGTTTTGGTCCCTGCAGCCCTAAAACTTGCTTTTCGATGCATTTTTGACACGTTTAAGGCCCGTTAACCCCATTTCAAAGCTCTAAAATGAAGTTAAAGTATAGGGAACTTAAAATGTGCTCAAAAATATGTCGGATGTCGGTTCGTTTGGCCGTACGAACGCGATGTTCGCTTAATTACGACGGAATGCGCACAAGCGCGAAAAACGATCCAAAATGCGCGACGAATGGATTTTTGGCAAGCCAAACACTAAAGCATAATATAGTCATGCTTACATAAATTTTTGGATGTCCAGATGTATTCAGAACGTAAGTTATGCGCGAAAATGCAAACTTGTGCACTTTTTGACACTTTTAGTCCCTGAATGATCCAAAAGTTTATTTTAGCACACCAAACCCCTCAAAGCCTATTTCTAAGCTATGTGAAGGATATTTATGGCATGTTTAACTTATGGTCATGTTCCGGAATGTCTGTTACAGTTCAAATTGGCATACTTTCGCAGTTTGTCAACTTTAGTCTCTGTAAGCGAATTAACTTTGATTTCACAACACCAAACCTTCCAAAACTTATATCTAAGTTATGTAAAGGTTATATAAGGTATGTTAAGCCTATTTCACTATTCTGGAGTGTTCGTTGGATTAAACTGGTTATATCTACACATCGGTGCGCGTATAACCTTCCAGAAATCGATATAGAGTTTGAAATCGAACAAGAATTGATATGTGTAAACGATACACATATTTTCACAAATCCCAAGTATGAAACACAATATTTCATTGGTTTGGCATTTGTTTGATGGTTGTAGTGACACAGGTGTTACAGTCTCCCCTACTTTAGGAAATTTCGTCCCGAAATTAATTCGTAGGAGTCTGTTTATGACTTTGTGTCAAATAGTCACCAGAGATATGTAGGACATAATCTGGTTATTTTCCTCAACGGATAATTTTCAGAAGCGAAAATGAACGAACAGAGTCATTTTCTTCAATGGTTTCTTCGGAAATGGAAAATAAAGGAGTTAATTAAACTGATATACATTTCCCTCAACGGATATTCTTCAGAAGCGAAAATGAATGGATGATTCATTACTCCTCAACGGGTTCTTTGTCAGAAATGGGAATGAAGGAATAATCCACGGATATTCATTTCTCTCAACGGATATTCTTTAGAACGAAAATGAACAAACAGGGTCATTTTCCTCAACGGTTTATTCTTCAGAATTTGAAATGAAAGAATAATCAACGGATATTCATTTCCTCAACGGATAATCTTCAGAAACGAAAATGAAATAACGGAGTCATTTTCAACGGTTGTTTCCTCAGGTACGGAAATGAAGGACTACACAACGGATATTCATTTCCTCAACGGATAATCTTCAGAAACAAAAATGAACTAACGGAGTCATTTTCAACGGTTGCTTCCTCAGAGTTGGAAATGAAGGACTACACAACGGATATTCATTTCCTCAACGGATAAATCTTCAGAAACGAAAATGAACTAACGGAGTCATTTTCAACGGTTGCTTCCTCAGAGTTGGAAATGAAGGATTACACAACGGATATTCATTTCCTCAACGGATAAATCTTCAGAAACGAAAATGAACTAACGGAGTCATTTTCAACGGTTATTTCCTCAGAGTTGGAAATGAAGGATAAACGGATATTCATTCCCTCAACGGATATTCTTCAGAAGTGAAAAATGAATAGCTAGTTCATTTTTCCTCAACGGATGCTTCATCAGAATTGGAAATGAATAGGGTTAACTCTAGATACATGATAGAACTTGCTGTGATTTCCGTGCACTAAATTCCATAATTATGTATGCATCCATAATTACGTAATTCCTTGCACAGTCCGCACAGTTTGTTTTATAATGTTGTGGGGAAGGATGTCGAACTTATGATGACAGTGAATAGACTACCATAGGATCCTTTTAATTAGATCCACAGAGGATCTTCTTAATTAGGCCTCCCAGGAGTCCTTTCAGCTATATCATCACATGATATCCCTAACCAGATTTTTGGATCAATCTGTTTAACTAGACCACTAAAGAGGTCTAATTACGAAGTAGTACCTTATAATCCAAGGGACTTTAACTACAGCGTAGAAGTCCATTAAGGATTTTAGGTAGTACCTTTTGGGTATCCTACTATGAATCTCTTGCACAAGGATATGTAAGATTCTACGAGGATTTGGATAACATAATTTGAATCACATGACACATAAAAGATAACACATAAGCACATAACCACATAATTGTTTAATTGTTATTATCTTGTTATTGATTGCTATTAACTTGGCACCTTGTACTTCGTTTCTCTTGGAAGAAACGGGGACTTAGGATTTTCGTGGAAAACGCAAGAGATCATACAATGGAAGAAATTTGGGGGTAGTCTGTTCTTCAAGGAATGCGGTTCCTTGATTGTCGGTATTGTAGAGGATATGTTTATACATGCAATCACATAAACATATTAAAATGTAAACAAAAGATTTATTTATAAACAACGATATCCACTGTTTCTTTGACCTTGACAGCAAAAGAAAATAATACATAAGACGTGATTATTTCTAAACGATGTTGTCTTCTGGTTGGTCAGATGCTCATCCCTGCGCTGGATTTGCATTAGCAAGTCTTGGGCAATTCCTACTAAAATGGCCCATCTCGCCACAGTTGTAGCAAGATCCCGGTGGAAAACGAGCTTGAGCAGGATTGTTGTTAATCTGATTTGGTGCTGCTGCTGTTGGGCAAACCCTCGCTGTATGACCTATAAGTCCGCAAACTTGGCATGTGCGGCACCTCACACCAGCATGATGATGTAGGCCACATTGGTTGCACAAGGGTGCAGTTCCGTTGTAGGGTTTCCTGGCAAGAGGTTGAGCTGGTTGGTTGGGGACGGCTTGATCATTGTGAGCGACCACGACGAAGTTCTGAGAAGCCTTTCGCTTCTTTGACTTCTTAGAGGATCCAGTCTGTTCATCCATGGTCTTTGATTCCTCGATTGGTTTCGATTCCTCGACCAGTTTCTTGTCACCCTTTCGGAAAAGCTTACGTTTCCTGATCTGCGATTCAGTCAAGGTTGCAGATAGCTCAATGGCCTGCCTAACAGTAGTAGGGTTGCTACCTGTCAAAATGTCTTGTATTGAGTCGGGAAGGCCATCAATGTACTTTTCGATTGCCTTATCCAAAGGCGTGACCATGTTTGGACATAACAGACTTAACTCCTCATAACGGTCCGTGTAGGCTCGATGCTCACCGCTATCTTGCTTAAGATCATCAAATTCCCTTTCCAAAGCCCTGATCTCGTGACGAGGACAGAATTCCTTCATCATGAGAGCCCTAAGTTCGGCCCATGTCTGTGCTAGAGCAACTTCTGCACCTCGATCTCTCATAACCCCGTTCCACCACGTAAGGGCCCTTTTCTGGAACACACTCGTAGAAAACTCGACCTTGCGATTGTCAGGACACTGCACATGGCGGAAAGTATTCTCAATGCTCTCGAACCATTGAAGAAGACCAGTCGCTCCCTCAGAACCACTAAACTTGAGTGGTTTCGCCGAGTTAAAACTCTTGAAATTGCATGGACCATTGTTGTTGTTGTTGGCTTGATTCCATAGAGCAAAGAGGTTTGGGAATTGAGCAGCCATTTGCTGTGCAATGATTTCTGCCAATTCGGCAGTCGCTATCTGGTTCTCGCGTCGAGGAGGCATTCTAAAAGAGGAAACATGAAAGGAAACGAGTGAGAGAATTAGACAAAAAGAATGAGATGAAACAAATCTGATGAAAGCAAGGATAGTGGTCATTTGTTTGTTACCACAAGGTAAACAAATGACACACAGTGACTAATCAAAGTAAATGGGTCAAAAATAATGTATCGCGAAGACATGCTCGCCTATAAGTGAACACTCATCCCAAGAATTCCCAGGTAAGCACAACTGGTCTCGCGTCTGATGAGATGTATACGAAGTGCTTGCCTAGACAGAAAACCCAGAATACAGGCATTCACCCTTCCAGTTTGCACGTGTTCACATTATTTAAAACCCAAAACCTTGACGAGATTTTGAAAACTCAAAGGGGTTCAAAACCATATAATAGAGAGTTCAAAACCTTACAATTGAGGGTTCAAAACCTAGTAATTAATCATCCTAGAACAGATGATTAGTTTTCAAAGCGGTTTTTGAAATTTTTGTTCTTGTTGTGGTCGTCGCCTAAGGATAGGTGACGGTATTGTTTTATGACTAAACACAAGTAAACTCGCGTTAGGGTCCTAAGAAGGTTATAGACTAGGTCAAAGCATTACTAATAACCTAATTCCCTATAACCATTAGCTCTGATACCATCTTTTCTGTCACACCCCGACCACGTAGAACATACAAAACGTGGCGGAAACATCGGGGAGTGTTGTAACAGAATTAATGTTTCAAATCCATGGCAATTGAAGTTTCGTTTTATTAAATAAAAGTGTTACAATGTCTTAATAAACAAAGAAAATACAACATAATTAACTAGTCTTGCATCTTTTATTGTCACTAAAGCCCAAGTCTGCCTATGTGTATCTTGATCATCTTATGCAACAGTTCCTGAAAAACACATGTGAAAGTAGGTACGTCAGCATAAAAATGCCGGTGAGATACATAGGTTTTGTGAAAATAGGTTTCATGACTTATGTTTGAGAAAATGTTTAGTCATGAACCTTGTAATTTGCTTTGTTTTGTAAATCATTTGAAAACAATAAGATTCAGATGATATGTATAAGTAATTGTAAGGTTAAATGAATAACCATGTAAAATGTGTTTGTATAAGATAAGTCGTTTATAAATCAATGTCTTGTGAAAAGTATGTTATTTGTATAAAATGTTCTATGTCTCAAACTGAAATGATTCAAATAACGCTACAATATGTAATACCATACAAACACTTATATATAGGAAGTACCAGCGGCGTATCCACCATGTTTGTATCATATTACACACGCATCGTTACTTAATCACTTAATTAAACCAAACCACCAAAATAATGTTCATGTCTAATGTAAATCATGTAATGGATACAAACGGTTCAACAGTTACAAACGGTTCACATGGTTCAACGGTTACAAACGGTTCACATGGTTCAACGGTTACAAATACAAACGGTTCACAGATATCAACGGATCACATAGTCAAATGATTACAACGGTTCAAAATGTAGTATAATGTGTTCATACGCTGGATAAGCATATGCAACAGAAAGGCAATGTAAAACAATGTACTAAGTAATGCACACAATGGGCACACCTAGCATGAAATGTCATGTAAAACGATGTACTAAGTAATGCACACAATGGGCACACCTAGCATAAAATGTCATGTAAAACGATGTACTAAGTAATGCACACAATGGGCACACCTAGCATAAAATGTATTGAAATCATGTACTATAATGTACTAACAAACATAGCAGGTATATGATGTGAAAACAGGAAAGCACGAAAGTATCAAGTAGGCACATGTGTTCCACCCCAAAACAGTTTGGAAAACAGTAAAAGAGGGGTCTATGTACTCTCTTGTGATTGCTCAGATGTCTAAAGATAACCACCAAGCAATGCTAGAGATCTTGGAATCAAACGGCACCTAATATAGGTATCTATGTTAATAAACCGGACCTATATCGGAAGACTGGGTAGCATTAGGGTTTGTAAACCAAATGAGTGTAGTAACTCATGTGTTATGGTTTAACAAAGCCTACATACTAAATGAAACTTAACCTAAGTGTCTACGACCCATCGCGACCCATTAAGGTAGCTTATGCTACTTTAACGCATCGTGCGCGTGAAACGTGTTCGGACCGTCTAACTAGTCCTATGACAAGTGTTATATGCCTAAACATGTTACATTATCAGTTATGTGACAAGATTTTAGGTTACATATGCTTAATTACCAATTATACATGAAAAGGGTATTCTGATAATTTACCTAAGGCATATAAACTACCTATCATACAACTACTTAAACGATGTGACCATAGGGTATAACCTCAGAAGGTTATTCCCTACCTACTATGGTCACCTAATGTATTTGGTCGGATCCTAATGATCGACCAAATGGGTCGAGTTCGAAGGTATAGGCGATTTATCAGATCGCCTACCCTACGACTCTAGACAACGTGGTAATCAGTGGGCATAGTCCCAAGGGACTATAACCATCGTGATTACAATCACGTTGCGAAGTTCAAACGAACTTCGCATTGACCATAAGCTGGTCAACGCTGAAAGTCAAACAAAGTTTGACTTTCTGACTCTAAAGCAATAAAATAATGAAAAGAACGAAAGAATACTTACCCAGGGTCCCCGAATGCTAATCCCGATTCAAGAATCTCAGGTATGAAACAATGGTTTCAACTTAGAGGTTCTAAAATCAGAATTCTAGTGATTTTAGCAATGGGGGGTATGGGGTATTTATAGTATTCGGTCCACCGTTAAGATCGTTTCAAGGAAACCGTGCTTGAATCCAACCCGTACACTTGTCGGAACCTTATGGTGGCTTAAAATGGTTCTTATCCGCTGACTAGACGATTGAGAACTTGTGGTTGAGAATCGAACATCTGGGACCTGCTGTTAAAAGCATTGAATCTGGTCTGCAGGCTGCTTTACGGACCTCAAGGTCATTGATGTTGAGGTCCGTAAGCTTAAGTTTGGCAGAATTACAGTTTTGGTCCCTGCAGCCCTAAAACTTGCTTTTCGATGCATTTTTGACACGTTTAAGGCCCGTTAACCCCATTTCAAAGCTCTAAAATGAAGTTAAAGTATAGGGAACTTAAAATGTGCTCAAAAATATGTCGGATGTCGGTTCGTTTGGCCGTACGAACGCGATGTTCGCTTAATTACGACGGAATGCGCACAAGCGCGAAAAACGATCCAAAATGCGCGACGAATGGATTTTTGGCAAGCCAAACACTAAAGCATAATATAGTCATGCTTACATAAATTTTTGGATGTCCAGATGTATCCAGAACGTAAGTTATGCGCGAAAATGCAAACCTGTGCACTTTTTGACACTTTTAGTCCCTGAATGATCCAAAAGTTTATTTTAGCACACCAAACCCCTCAAAGCCTATTTCTAAGCTATGTGAAGGATATTTATGGCATGTTTAACTTATGGTCATGTTCCGGAATGTCTGTTACAGTTCAAATTGGCATACTTTCGCAGTTTGTCAACTTTAGTCCCTGTAAGCGAATTAACTTTGATTTCACCACACCAAACCTTCCAAAACTTATATCTAAGTTATGTAAAGGTTATATAAGGTATGTGAAGCCTATTTCACTATTCCGGAGTGTTCGTTGGATTAAACTGGTTATATCTACACATCGGTGCGCGTATAACCTTCCAGAAAGCGATATAGAGTTTGAAATCGAACAAGAATTGATATGTGTAAACGATACACATATTTTCACAAATCCCAAGTATGAAACACAATATTTCATTGGTTTGGCATTTGTTTGATGGTTGTAGTGACACAGGTGTTACAAAATGGGGGAAGAGGAACGAGAGGCGTCCCTGGCTCACTAGTAGGTGACGAGGGGATTAAAAAAAGGGCTCATTTCACCTGCCCATGCATTCGTTCGGATCCATTCTTCCTTCTTTACCTTTTCAACCCACCCTTACTAGCTAATAGGGCTTACTAAAAAAGTGAATTTGCCTCTTCCTGGTAATGAATTAAGCGGCAGCGAGGAGGTCCGGTTCCATAGTGATTTCGTCTGCTTTTGGAACTTAGATTCCTAGGGACAAAGAAAGTGACTTCGGACTTTTGAATTCTCAGAACCTCCTTCGAATGAAAGAACTTGAGAGGGTATAGTAGGCGAGCGAGTTAGCCTAGCCTACCCTAAAAGTGGTATAGTAGGGTATAGTAGGCGAGCGAGTTAGCGAAGACGCTTAGGCTAATAGAAAAGAGAGTGTCGGAGCGTAGCCTTCATTCTACTACGCTACAAAAAGGTTACGAAATCACTTAGCTCGGCGTTAGGAGAGTCAAGGGGGAACACCATACCTACATAGAAGAACCACTGTTCGCTGACTTTCTAAGGTCTAACCTTTCGCCCCCTGCTGAAAAGGGGCAATTAGCTTTGCACCACTGATAGACTACTTAAGATTCAATTCAAAAGACCCTACTTAGTTTCGCAAGCCTTTGTCATTGTTACTCAACTAAGTAGGGCCTGAGGCCCCCTGTGAATCCGTAAATCTGAGGAGCATGCCGCAACAAAAGGATGGTCCCCTATGCATTTCATTCTTTCCGGAAGGGAAAAAGAGAAGTACCCCCATCACAGTAAACCTCTCCTTGTGATCGGGATGAGGTAGATGCCTCCCAGCCGGGGGGGCAGATCGAATCGGAGTTTCCTTAGGTAGCCACCGGCCTACAGTTATCCTTAAACTTCCGTGCTTGGTGGAGAAGAAGCGAACAAAGGTACGCTAGCTTGCTGTCTTGTTCTCTGCCGTGAACTGGGATCGCTCGCCAGCTAGGTCAGATTGGAACAACATTGTATGAGAACATATTACCCATATTCGGGGACAAGGGGCGAAACGACCTCTTGATCTACTTACTGCAGCCCAGGAATGAAAACGTCGTGTAGGCGTTACCTGTTGCTACGATCTCCCCTACGCCTAGAACGTTGTCTGGGCCCACCAAGAGCCATAGTTAGTTGCTGTTTCCATTTGGTATTTTTTTTCTCGTTGTCAATACCGGCAAGACCCAGCCAGATGATGTCTGCTGGTTGGTAGTGAGAGGACTCTTAGTACCTGCATACCCAAAAGGGGGCGCTGGTTAAAAAACAAGCTAGGAGGTCTAGAAACTCAACTAAAATCTAGGTTGTCGGATTTGTATTGTTCGAGAGGACAAGAAATCTGTGATAACTTATGTGATTGTATTATTTGTTAGTATGGGATAACGAATGTATTAAATATTATCGCAATATAGTTGTTATGGATTCTCTTGAGCAATCTGATTTGCCTAGTGCCGCGCCCCGATGATTCCGCCATCGGTTGGGGTGTGACAGATTGGTATCAGAGCCATAACTATAGGGAATTAGGCCAGACTCGACCTAGTCCGGGTCGACGTCTTAGAAATTGACCTAGACTATAGTCTAAGTACCAACAGGCCGACTCATACGAGCCCAGTGGGGTTTGTATCGGGCTTACTGATACTCTCGATCGAAATCGCTAAAAACTACAACTTTGTGTGAACACCGCGCACTACAGCTTCACACGAAGGAGCCTTTCCTAAGGCCGGAATACTACTTAGCCTTTCCTAAGGCTGACACAATACACGTGTTTTCGAAAATACTCGCATAATGAAACCGAGTGATCCAGTCGAGATCAGGTGTGAAAACCAAGAACTCTCGACGAGACCGCTCACTCAGCGCATTTTCTAGCATGAGAACCTTTCATCGAGTTAGGAGTGACATCCACATCTCGACGAAAGTCTCCATTTCAGAATCTAGTGGAACTCGCGAATTTATTCGAAGAGCATAACCACAATTAGGAACAAAGCTGTTAAGTTAGGGGTGAAACCCGTACCTTAATAAGCCGTTCCACTCTCTAAATTGGTTTTCCAAAAGCTCTCACCAAGGACTCGCCTATCACGATAACTCGAGCCACGTGATGTCTAGGAAGACGAATGCCTTGAGCTGCATCCCAGTGGAAGCATGGAGTCTTCTAGGTCAACGCGCGCGCACAAACTTTTCAAATATAGTTGGGTTACCTTGGGTAGTCGACGCCTAAACACCCAAGGCACTCTATCATACGAACCGCCGATTCTACAAATGGTTGGAATTTATTTACGTTTTGAAACTTTACGCTTTATCGATTTCTCGATTTAACGATTTTCACTCCCTGCTTTATAAACACACAACTCGCACAGCCATCGCAATCTAAAACGAAACCCGAATGTTCGCAACAAAACTAATGTGTAATCTATCGCCATTGCTCTCACTTTCTCACCTCGACGCGTCCTCGCATATTCTAAATCAACCTGTATGTGTATGATTACAGATTACAATTCCTAGGCTCTCTCTCCTTTAGGCGATTTCTTGTTTCTTCATGAATCCTCATGTTTTTCGTTGTGATCTTATGCATAACAGTCTGTGATTGGAGTTCTGATTTATCATAACTCTATAACGAACTTGTTAGCATTAGGGATCAATTTAAAACTAGGGTTTTCTTTTGTTTCTTCTTAGATCGCCGCCCTAGTGATTATTTCCGAAATCCTGATTTATTAACCTTATAGTATTGATTGCGGTTAACTGAGATTAATTTAGCTAGATCGATACTTGAGTTTAATCGATTAAGGGTAGAGGTTTTTGATTCTAGGGTTATAAGGATTAGGGTTTTCTGTGTCTAATAAGATTCTTCGTTTTCTTGGCGTGCTGGTCGTTTTTCAGATTGCATGGTGTTTCCAACTTCGTTGTTTCAGGGAGAGTTCTGTTATTGCTAATGAATGATCGTGATTATCTTGGGAGTAACATCCCTTCTAATCAGGAGTACCAAGGATTGTATGATCAGGATGGTTATCCTTTTTCTCCGGCGGCAAAGGATGATACTGCTGGTAAAGAGACAGGTTCTACTCCGGGTAGAGTTCCTGTTAAAGGAATTGGCCTACGTGTAACCAACATTGAGGGGAAAGCTATGTTGCCGAGAAGAGGATTGTTCTTCTCTGATAATGTACCGGTTATTGATAGACTTGCTGCCATATCAAAACATGTAAACCTGGATGATGTGGAATCGGATATTCAGGGTGCTGAGAAGCATCAGGATCAGGGTGTTAGTAGTCAGCAGAATCCTGGTATGTTAGAAAAACCGTTGTCTTATGCTGAATCTGTTAAGGGACCATCTGCAACGAAGGTGAATTTTCGGCCCTTATCATCTAATGAGAAACAGGATGGGTGTGATGTTGTTTTATCCAGGGATTCAGTTAGAGTAGTACAAGACAAGTTAGCTAACACGTTGTATGGATACTTTTTGGGGGATCGGGTGGCGTACCCAGTGGTGGAATACTATGTTAGGAATAACTGGAAAAGGTTTGGATTACAAAAATCGATGATGAACGCTAGTGGTTTTTTCTTTTTCAAATTTGCTGATCAAGCAGGTATGCAAAAGGCTCTTACGGAAGGACCGTGGATTATTCGATCACAGCCGCTGATTTTGGAAGTCTGGTCACCGTCAGTTAAGCTCGAGAAAAAGGAAGTAAAAAAGGTTCAGGTTTGGGTTAAACTCCATGAGGTTCCTATAGCGGCGTATACGGAGGATGGTTTAAGTATGATTGCAACAACTATTGGAGAGCCAATGGATAGGTCGTTTCGGTTTCATGCTAGGGGGTTGCCGATTGGTGGCAATTTCATTTTTGATGATGGCGGTTGATGTGGTTGTTTGATTTATTTTCGTTTTGTCTACTAGTTTAGTCATAATCATGATTGTAGTAGGCTAGGTCGAGGTGGTATCATGGTTTGTTTTGTTTTTTTGCTTACATATATGGGGCCTGTCCTGTATATGAACTAGTGGGGAACTCATCCTCACTACTTGTACTTATTTGGCGGTTGTCTATAATAGAATCACCGGGGTAACCCTTTACCCAAAAAAAAAAACTATTGGAGAGCCAAAATCCTTGGATTCGTATACTAACTCAATGTGCGTTGACATGTGGGGTAGAAGCAGTTTTGCTCGTGCTCTGGTTGAGATTTCAGCCGATAATGATTTAAAAGAGGAATTGACTATTGAGGTTCCTTGTCTTGAAGGAGATGGATATGTTAAGGAAAAGGTTTATGTAGAATATGAATGGAATCCTCTCAGGTGTTCTACATGTTGTGTTTTCGGTCATGCTAATGACTCCTGCCCTAAAAAGCCTAGGAAACCAGTGATGATAGGTGTTAAACAACCTGGAAATCGTGGTAATTCTCAAAATAAGAAGGCACCAAGATTAGATGATGATGGCTATACAGAAGTTCAAAGTAAGAAGATGGCTAGGAAACCGGGAATCCAGATCACTAAACCGAAACCAAAATTCGAGTATAGGCCAATCCCTAACAAGAATAAAGCGGTTTCAAACATTAAGTCGGCTGGTCCGATTTTGTCAAATAACCCTTTTAATGTCCTTAATTCAGCTGATGCGGACGAAGGTCAAAGTAGTAAGGGGCCGAGTGGGGGAGATTATGCAGAGTCAGAGGATGAGGAGGTCATGGAGGTGTATAATGAGACGAATGAGTTTATCGTGGGTGACTCTAAGAAGCCAAAGGAAACTAAAGGGGCAAGCACTCCTTCTACAACTGTTGCCAATGGTTAGCCTAGCCACGTGGAATATTAGGGGGTTGAATCGCCCGCTAAAACAAAAAGAGGTTCGACAAATTGTGAAGGATAATAAGCTGAATTTTTGTGCTATTTTAGAATCTCATGTGGATGTTAGTAATCTTGGTATAATTTGTAAAAGTGTGTTTCGAAATTGGGATTGGACGTCTAATGGAGGCCTATGCGATAAAGGAACTAGAATTATTATTGGCTGGAATCCAGATATGTTTGATGTTATAGTGCTGAATCAAACGTCTCAGGTAATGCATGTTCAAATTCGGTTCAAGTTAGATAAGAAGCTGTTTTTCTGTTCGATAGTTTATGCGGAAAATTACTATATTTCTAGAAGAGATTTGTGGCAACAACTTTCTATGCATAAGGCGCTAGTTGGTAATAAACCTTGGGTAATAATGGGTGATTTTAACTCTGCTTTAAGTCTGGAAGATAAGTCTATGGGTCCTTCAAAAGTTTTGGCCAGCATGAAAGATTTTCAGGCTTGTGTGGAAGATATTGAGGTTTTTGACATTAATCGTACAGGATGTCACTTTACTTGGAATCAAAAACCGAAGAAGGGAATTGGTTTACTTAAAAAGATTGATCGGGTGTTGGGTAGCAATCAATTTGTTGTTGAGTATCCGAGTGCGGTCGCTTTCTTTCACCCTTATAGGATTTCTGATCACTGTCCTTGTATTCTGAAAATTCCAAAGCCTGAGGTGATGAAAAATAGGCCGTTTAAGTTTGCTAATTTTCTGACTCATAAGAAAGAATTTATGGATATTGTGGTTAAAAATTGGGGAGTTAGTGTTGATGGAGTGCATCAGTTCCGGGTGGTCAAAAAGCTCCGTTTCTTAAAAGCTCCTTTACGTGATCTATTGTTCCAACAGGGTAACCTCCATAAAAAAGTTGAGGAGTTGCGTCGCTCTTTGGATTCTATTCAGACTAGTATTGACAAGGATCCCATGAATGAAGATTTTCGTGCGAAAGAGACAGAATTAAATCGTCAGTATCAGGAGGCGGCGTTAGATGAAGAACGATTGCTGAAGCAGAAATCTAAGGTCGATTGGCTGAGAGCTAGGGATATGAATTCAGCGTTCTTTCATTCGGCTTTGAAAACGCGCAATCTTAGGTGCCGTATAGATTTGATAAAGGATGCTCGGGGTACTGTTTATGAGGAGACAAGGTTCAGATTGCTTTAGTTCATCATTATGAGCAGTTTTTGGGGAGTCATGATAATGTGTCGTTGAACCCATCCCCTGAGTTGTTTTCTAATGTATTGGATCCGAATATAGCTTCTTATATGGTTCGGCCGGTTTCTAGTGAGGAAGTGAAAAAGGCTATGTTCTCGATTGGAATTGATAAAGCCCCTGGGCCAAATGGATATACTTCTGCTTTTTTCAAGAGTGCTTGGAATATTATAGGGCAGGAGGTGTCTAATGCTGTCATTGATTTTTTCTCTACAGGAAAGTTTCTCCGTGAATTAAATCATACGTTGCTAGTGCTTATTCCGAAAGTATCCACTCCGGCGTCTGTTACGGACTACCGTCCTATATCTTGTTGTAATGTGTTGTACAAATGCATCAGCAAGATTATTGCGGATCATATAAAGACTGCTCTGAATGGGATTCTCAGTGTGAATCAGTCTGCGTTTGTTCCGGGTAGGAGGATATTAGATAATATCCTTTTAACCCAGGAATTAATGCATAATTATCACAGGAATGTTGGCCCGCCTAGGTGTGCTTTTAAGGTCGATATCCAAAAGGCGTACGACACAGTCGACTGGAATTTTTTAAAGTCTGCGATGCTTGGTTTTGGGTTTCATAGAACGATGGTGGATTGGATTATGGTGTGTGTTTCTACTACGTTATACTCTATTTGTGTCAACGGGAATATTCATGGCTTTTTCAGGGGTAGTCGGGGTCTAAGGCAAGGGGATCCTATTTCGTCGTATTTATTTACTCTTGTTATGGAGGTCTTGACCGGTATCTTGCAGCATGCTACCAGGATAGATTCGTCCTTCAAGTTTCATAATAAATGCGAAAAACAGCAAATTGTTAATTTATGTTTTGCGGATGACCTTTTTGCAAGAGGCGATGTTGGATCAGCCAAATGCATTATGTCTTCTTTGGATACCTTTACAAAGATGTCAGGTTTGGTGCCTAGTATTCAGAAAAGTACAGTCTTCTTCTGTAATGTGCCTGGTAATACTAAGAATGTTATTTTGAATATTATGACATTTGTGCAAGGAGAGCTTCCGGTTCGTTATTTGGGCGTGCCCCTTATCTCTTCTCGGCTCTTGTATAAGGATTGTGGTGTTTTGATTGAGAGACTAGAGCAACGAATTTCGAGCTGGAGAAACAAGCTGCTTTCGTTTGCAGGGAGGTTGCAACTAGTGGTTGCGGTATTATCTTCGATGCATATTTATTGGTCTTCAGTGTTTATTTTACCGACTCGTGTAGTACATGATCTAGAAGCTAGAATGCGTAACTTTTTATGGACTCAACAAAGCACGTTTCAAAATGGTAAAGCAAAGGTTTCTTGGAACTCGATTAGTCTTCCTAAATATGAAGGTGGCCTGGGGATTAGGCGGATCGGGGATATGAATACAGCTCTTATGGCGATCCACATTTGGAGCATTATTACTAAAAGGAAATCTCTTTGGGTTGATTGGATTCATGACTATAGACTAAAAGGAAAAAGCTTCTGGATTTGCAAAACCCCTACTAATTGTTGTTGGAGCTGGCGCAAAATCCTTCAGATACGTCCGACGGTGCGGAAGTATTTTTGGTCATTACTTGGCGATGGGAGATCCACTTCAGCATGGTATGATACGTGGAATGATATAGGTCCGCTGGGTGATTTTTTATCCCCACGATCAATAACAAATGCAGGGTTTCGGTTAGGCGCGTCAGTTGCGGATATTGTTACGGATGATGCCTCGATGTGGCCTACGGCTTGGAGGGAATTATATCCAGTTCTCAACCAGGTAGATCATATTCAGCTTCAACCTAATAAAAATGATACTGTTCGATGGAGGGTTGGAGGGAATCTTAATGAAGTCTCGGCCTCGGTTATATGGGATTCGATTAGACATAGTGATTCGGAGACCCAGTGGAGCAAAGTGGTTTGGTTTTCTCAATGTATTCCAAGGCATGCGTTCTTAATGTGGTTGATTATGAGGAGGAAATTACTGACTCAAGATGTCATTCTTAAATGGGATTTCACGAGAAGGAAGAATATGAATATGATGTGCTGCTTATTATGTTATGAGGATAATGATTCTCATTGTCATCTATTCTTCGAATGTAAGTTTTCTTCTCAAGTTTGGGGTATCGTTAGGCAAAAAGTGGGCATGGATTTAGTTGATAACAAATGGGAGAATATAGTGAACTGGTTGCTGGTGCGTGCGAATTCCAAATCGGCTGCTAATTATGTTGCTAGGATTTTAGTGGCGGCTACTGCTTACTTCATATGGCAGGAACGGAATGCTCGTCTTTTCAAGAACCAATTAAGACCGCCAGAAACTATCGGAAAGATTATAGGTCAAACGGTTCGATACAAAATTATGGGGCTTAAGCTGAAGAAGACAGAGAAGGTGCGTAGACTTCTTGGTCATTGGGGAATTCGAGAAAGGGATCTTATGGACGATGGCGGATGAGTAGAGTGTTTTAAGTTGTGCCGTTTCTAGATGTGTGTCTAGTTTAGTTTTATTGGTAGTGTTTTGCGTATTTGTTTTTTGTTTTGGTTTTACTTTCATGAGGCATGTCTCATGATTGAGCTAGTGTGGATTCTCCACGCTACTTGGTTTATTTGGTTGTGAATATATAGAATCACCGGGGTAAATCCCTTTACCCAAAAAAATATAAGTACGTATAAACAACAAGTCATTATGTGAGAACTTAGGGATTTCGTGTCTCCTATGTGGCTCCTATGTGATTCGCATTACTATTATACTATCGCATCAAGTTTTGAACGCGCTCAATCGCATCGCAAAACTCAAAAATCATTATGATCGAATCTCATTCCAAGTCTCTTCCTGTCTAGATGCCTTCCAACGACTCTACCTCGAGACGAATAGCTAGGAGAAGAGCCAAACGAAGCGCCGATAAGAGGATTGCATCACTTGTGACTAAGGAAGTGGTTAAGCTTATTCCTCAAATTGCCGCTCGAGTGCACTCTCTCAGCAACTCTCGAGCCTCGGAAGACTCCAAGACGGAAGCGCCGCAATCTGCTTTTCTTTACAAACACTTCAAAGCCTGTGACCCGATGGAATTCATGGGTGAAGGAGGTGTGACTCAACTACTCCAGTGGTTCGATTCTATCGAAGTTACCCTTCATCAAAGTGGGTGTCCCGATAGTTTCCGTACTACTTGCGCTACCAGAGTATTTCAATCACGAGCACTCGACTGGTGGACCGCCGAACGTAACAAACGTGGAATCTCTGCAGCTTACGCTCTCTCCTGGAATGAGCTGAAAGAGCTCATGAAGGAAGAGTACTGTCCTCCTCACGAAATTCAGAAGTTGGAAGACGAATTCTGGAAATTCAAGCAAGTCGAAAGTGACAACGCTGGCTACACCGCAAGGTTCAAACAGCTTAGCATAATCTGCCCAAGTCAAGTCAACACTTCAGAAAAAGCCATTTCGAAGTACATTCGCGGCTTGCCTGATTGTGTGGGTGATTTTGTCGAAGCTGCCAGACCTGCTACCATCGAAGAAACCTACCGCTTAGCCACAGAAATCAATAACAAACGACTCATGGAAGGGCTTTTCTCAATGAATCCTGTCAAGCAAGCTTATCAAGCAATCGCCATTAATTCCTTAGGCGATCCTGTTGACGATTCGCTTGATAAATCTGCTAATGATTCTTCTGACGAATCTGCTGACGATTCTTCTGACGAATCTGCTGACGATTCTTCCGACGAATCTGCTAACGATTCTTCTAACGAGTCTGCTGTCGATTCTTCTAACAAATCTGCCGACGGATCTTCCGACAACTCGACCAAAGACTCTGCAAGTGAGTCCTTAGACGAATCCTCCAACGACGACACCTCTTCGCAAGACACCGACAAACCTAGCTGCAAAGGAAAGATTTCAAGCCCGAGCTCATCAACAACCGAACTGCTGCAACCGAAACCTCTTCGAACAGTTCCGATGTTTCCAAAACGAGCCTACACTAGAGCTCATCCTCAGTGTCACTCGTGTACCTATCATCATCCAGTTGGGTCTGACTGTCGCTATTGCAATAACTGCAATCGTTACGGTCACTTCACCCGCAACTGCCGCATCGAACCGCGAACTTGAGTACAAGAACAACAGCTCCAGCAAAGGTCTTCAGCATCAAACATCTAGCAAGCGTAGGATAAAGTTGTAATGATACGATTTTCGACGTTAATTTCTAAGTTTTGAACCTACTCTATCACTCGATGTTGCCACTATGCGTAACACTTGCTCTCGTTTTCGTTTTCTCTCTCACACTCTAGTCATCACACCTAGACTAGATTCACACATATACAATCTACTATATCACGAAATATTGTGTTTTACCGTCACTACACTCTTAGAACGAGGTACGATAAACGTGCAAGGAACGACTAATCACGGGTGCACACGGGATTATTTGGGTCACTGCACGGAGATCGTAGTGAATTCTAAGGTGCCATAAGCGTTACGACGAAGTATGACACCAAACCACGGGATCTAAGTAGTAGGGATCAAGCAAGGTGTGCTTTATCATACTACCGAAGTTCCGTGAAGAAAGTGCCACGTGGAGTTGAACGTTATTAGACCTATTATACTATTGTGATTATTTTCAACACACTACACTTAATCGCAAGGCGTAACAACTGAATCGCATCATCGAAAGACTTGTCGTAAGTCTGCAAACGCAATGCAATCGCCTCATCGATGGACTCTAGAGAGTCTACCTCGCAGGACAAATGCATCAACGCAAGACTGGTCGTAAGTCTGTAGCGACCCATCTCATCGAGTACATAAACGCTCACGACAGTGTTGAGTGAGGACCTATTCTACCCTTCTCGATAACCGTGAAGCGTCGCAACGTAACGTTAAGCTTATTCTAAACAAAACTCGGCTAATCACGATCGCTTGTCATGTGTATCTCACAATATCTATCGTTTATTATGTGGATCTATATCGCTCGCTGTGTATCAATCTATCGCTATCGCTTACCGTTATCTGTGATATTTGTGCTAAGTTAGCACACATGACCTCGCTTCACGAGATGAAGCTCATATGGTTAAAGCAAGGTGTTTTAGTCATATTAGCGGGCTTTCGTGGAAAAAGGCCGTGTGGGGTCTGATGTTAGTTAAACTCTGTGGTGTTAATCAATCAAATCGAACCGCATAAATCGCGTGTACCTCCATCGCTTGCAACGCAACAACTGCCGCTTATCGTAATTCGTTTATCATCACCGTCATTATTGGTGTTGTGTTATTCGCCTAATCACCTAATCGCTAATCGCTTATCGTGTATAGCCTATCGCTTATTCGCTCATTTGGTGTTCATCACAGTCTGTGTGATATTGGTACGCGTGACACGCTTCACGAGGCAAAACTAACCTGGTTAAACGTAAAGTTTCACCACGTTAGCAAACTCTCGTGGAAACGTGCCATGCGGGTTCAATATGGGTTCTAATCGACATCGCGCTAATCGCTTATCGTCTACCGCTCGACGCCTATCCAGACACGACACATAAACGTTTCGTGTCATCAGGCTACTCGCGCACGCCGTTGTAGCTACGTTCGCAATTCAAATCGCCAGCTTAACCTATCCGATTCTATCCTATACTCGGTCTGACTTCCTATCGATTGGGCCGAGTAAGCGCGAATCCTATCCGAGTCATATCGGCATGCCTGACACCGCCTCACGAAACAAAAGTAATATGGGCAAAGCATGGTGGATACACCGCTGGTACTTCCTATATATAAATGTTTTGATCATATTAACGAACTTCCGTGGGAAGGTGCCAAGTGGGGGCCCGATGCTAAATTGTCTTTTTCAAACAGGTAAAACTAATTTTTATAAAAACTTTTATTAAAAACCATGGGACAAGTGAAATTTCCTCACAACGTGGAGGTAACATCGAATCAGCCTAACTCCATGCCCAAAGGAAGCTTCATGAGTCCAATTTTTCCTTAAAACCTTTTGCAATATCAAAAAAACAAGACTTCCTTGAGACGTGGTTCGACATCGAGTTCAGCTGAACCCATGTCGTGGGAGAGTTTTCATAACCCCCGTTTTCATCTTCGAATTTCTTAAAAATGTGTAAAACCTAAACTTCCTTACAACATTGGTTAATATCGACTCAGTTGACCATACGTTAAAAGGAAATTGTTTGAGATTTCCATCCAAAATTCCTTTTGAATATCTAAAACGAACGCTTCTTGTAATGTTGGTTAACATTCAACTCAGTTAATTCTACGTCATGGGAAACCTTTTCAAGTTCTTTAAAATTACAATCGCATCGAGCTAATGAATTCTTCACGACACGAGGTACATTAGAGCGCCAACTCGTGGGATATTAAATTTTGTCCTTACGCCGCCTACTCGCTATCGCAATCGATCTCTCTTATTCGAAGCACTCTCGCTTGTCAACTCTCGGTCAAATTGCTCGCTATGTCGCTACTTATACAAGATCAACTCTCAGAAGTCTACCTATTGGATTAATTTCGGGACGAAATTTCCTAAAGTAGGGGAGAGACTGTAACAACCCGCACTTTCGTGCGTTGTTACTACTCGATATACTCGTTACGCCTAGCACCAAAGATTCGGATCATAATGTAACTATCATCGCATACATCGCTATTCGAAGGATAATCGCATATTTTCGCAATATACTATCACTACATCACATCGCAAACACTAAACACTCACGATGGCATTGAGTGAGGACCTATTCTACCCTCCTCGGTGGCCGTGATGTGTCGAAACGCAGACAAATAACGCTAACAAAGACTCTCGGGTGAGTGCTATAGCTCCAGTCATCGTGACGATGATGACAATACGAGTGAATGGTACCCCGTCAGTCTTTGTGGCACAACACGCAATAACGTTCACGATAACATCGAGAAAGGACCTATACTACCCTCCTTGATGGCCGTGAAACGTCGCTAATAATCGCACACTCGAATCGAAAACAGATTGTTAGTTATCGAAACTTTGAATTATGGATACGTAAATACGACCCCTAGTGATATATATACATATATAATAATAATATAACAATGATATAAAAAGCGCGTACTTCGAAAACTATCGAAACGATCGAAAACGAAGAAAATCCCCTCGCCGGGAAGGCCATCCGGATGGACAGCCTCATCCGAACGGATGGGCCATCCGAACGGATGGGCCATCCGAACGGATGGGCCATCCGACCCAAAACACCTTTCAGCTCACTTTTTGCCTATAAATACCATGTCACATCACTTGAACAGTGATGTGACAGCTCCCACTCGACCAAGCACGCTTTAGGACCCTTTTCCCTCGATTCCTCGCGATTCCGGTAAGATTTCGACCTAAAACTTATACTTCTATGATCTACACTCAATTCTACATCATTCTATCTTTCAAAACTCAATTTCTAACCGTGAAATCTACTGATTTGAGGTGTTTTAAGGTGATGTCACCAAGAGTTCATATGAACTTCAAGTTGTGACCTCATCCCACCATAAACGACTCAGATCTGGGTGATTTCCACATGTTTTGATAACAAATCTCACCTAAATCTATGTATTTAACCAAGGAACTGTGCGATTTCGAGTTAAACATGAGAAACCTTCAAGAACAGCCAGATCTGGTGGAACGGGGTGATTCCCGGCCGTTAGAACGGGTCAGAATTAATGGAATTTCAATTGCTAATACGAAATTACACTGTTCCAGTAAAGCCGCACGTATTCCTACCTAAAACACTCAAAAACGACTGATCGGGATGATAAAACAGACGTGTCATCCGACCGGATAACATGTCATCCGAACGGACCACATGTCATCCGATCGGATCACATGTCATCCGATCGATAGCATGTCATCCGACCGGACCAACCCATCCGACCCAGAATGGTCATCCGATCCATTTTGTCATCCGATCCATGTGTCATCCGATCGGATGAGCCCATCTGAACGGATGAGCACCATCCGACCGGATAACTGACTTTTCGATGCTATTCTCGCTTAACCATGCATCGTTTACTATATCCTTTGATGATTAACGCAGACGTACTCGAAACCGACTCAATCAAGTTGTATTCTCGCTAAAAACGCACTGTGAGTACACTTGAACCCTTTTTAATCGCATTTTGGGTGTAACGTACGTTTATAACAAATCGAACTTATCAAACAAATTATTCAATCAATCGAATTATCACTTGCGAATAACTGTTATGCATAGATATACGTGATGCTAGTTGCATATGTGCTAGGGCTTATACTCGCGACGTCCCACCATGACTAGTATAGTACTATTGCGCCCGACGGGGTCTAGTTTGACATCGCATATTCGAGCATCGAGGACTTAGTTGGTAGTATCAGCTTTGTGAGTATGTATGTCGTGTGTTACGTTTATGCATTTGGAAATTCGCTACACGTTTTAATCTATTACGCTATACAAATCAAACCTGTATACTCGTCAATACTTTTGTATTGACAAATATTTTAACGTATGTTGCAGGTTAGATCGCAGACTATATCAAATCAAGCTAGGAGGTCTAGAAACTCAACTAAAATCTAGGTTGTCGGATTTGTATTGTTCGAGAGGACAAGAAATCTGTGATAACTTATGTGATTGTATTATTTGTTAGTATGGGATAACGAATTTATTAAATATTATCGCAATATAGTTGTTATGGATTCTCTTGAGCAATCTGATTTGCCTAGTGACGCGACCCGATGATTCCGCCATCGGTTGGGGTGTGACACGATGATATTTTGATTTATTCGCAGACGAAGGAAGATCATGAGCAGCACCTCAGAGCCATCCTAGAGCTGCTAAAGAAGGAAAAGCTCTACGCTAAGTTTTCCAAGTGCGAGTTTTGGATACACGAAATACAGTTCCTCGGTCACGTGGTAAATGAGAATGGTATTCATGTGGATCCCACAATGATCGAGGCAATCAAGAACTAGGAAACTCCGAAGACGCTGACTGAGATCCGACAGTTTTTGGGTTTAGCAGGGTATTATCGCAGGTTCATCAAGAATTTCTCCAAGATAGCTCAACCGTTGACCTCCCTTACCCAAAAGGACAAGAAGTATGAATGGGGAGATAAGCAAGAAGAAGCCTTTCAGCTACTCAAGAATAAGCTATGCGATGCACCGATATTATCCCTACCCGAAGGAACGAAAGACTTCGTGGTATATTGCGACGCCTCGCGTCAGGGATTGGGTTGTGTGCTAATGCAACGACAAAAGGTTATCGATTATGCTTCTCGCCAACTGAAGGTCCATGAGAAGAACTATACCACGCATGATTTGGAGCTGGGCGCAGTGGTATTCGCATTGAAGATCTGGCAACATTATCTGTGTGGTACTCGATGTACAATTTTCACGGATCACAAGAGCCTTCAGCACATATTTGATCAGAAAGGGCTTAATATGAGACAGCGGCGATGGGTTGAGTTGCTAAATGATTATGACTGCGAAATCAAGTATCATCCTGGAAAGGAGAATGTGGTAGCAGACGCCTTAAGTTGAAAGGAAAGAATCAAGCCCATAAGGGTTCGGGCTTTAGAGATGATTATTCATACGGATCTCACTTTGCGTATTCGTGCGGCGCAAAAAGAAGCTCTTAAGAAAGAAAACCTTAAGGCGGAATATCTCCGAGGAATGGAGAAGAAGTTGGAGCCTAACGAGGAAGGAACCTTGTATTTCATGGGACGTATATGGGTTCCGCTTTATGGTGGTATTAGATAAGGTATTTTCGATGAAGCTCATAAATCAAAGTACTCGATCCATCCAGGATCGGACAAGATGTACCAAGATTTGAAAGATTATTATTGGTAGCCTAGACTCAAGAGTGATGTTGCCATCTACGTTGGAAAGTGCCTAACCTGTGCTAAGGTAAAGGTCGAGTATTAGAAGCCTTCAGGACTTCTGCAACAGCCAGAAATACCCATGTGGAAGTGGGAGCAGATTTCTATGGACTTCATAACAAAGTTACCCAAAACTCCTAGAGGTCATGACACGATTTGGGTAATAGTAGATCGGTTGACCAAGTCTGCGCACTTCTTATCGATTCGAGAGAAATATAACACAGGAAAGCTAGCCAAGCTTTACCTCAGAGAGATAGTAGCACGTTATGGAGTGCCTATCTCGATAATATCTGATAGAGATGGACGGTTTGTGTCAAGGATTTGGCAATCCTTTCAAGAAGCTTTTGGTTCTTAGTTGAATCTGAGCACAGCTTTTCACCCGCAGACTGACGGACAGAGCGAAAGGACTATTCAGACGTTAGAAGATATGCTTCGCGCTTGTGTAATGGATTTGGGTGGCAGTTGGGATACTCATCTACCTCTGGTTGAGTTTTCCTATAACAACAGCTACCACACGAGTATTCAAGCCGCACCGTTCGAAGCTCTCTATGGACGTAAATGCCGTTCACCGTTGTGTTGGGCAGATGCTGGTAATAGACAGATGGTTGGCCCCGAACTGGTCCAAGAAACAACTTATAAGATCATGCAGATCCGAGAGCGCATCAAGGCGGTTCATGATCGACAGAAGATTTACGCAGATCAAAGACGAAAACCTTTGGAATTCGAAGTAGAGGATATGGTTTTACTGAAAGTCTCACCTTGGAAAGGTGTAGCGCGTTTTAGGAAACGTGGCAAGTTAAACCCACGTTATATCGGGCCATTCAGAATATTGGAAAGGGTTGGTACCGTAGCATATAAGTTGGAGCTACCAGAGGAACTACACGGTGTTCATGATACATTTCATGTATCTAACCTAAAGAAAAGTCCAACTCAAGAGACAGTTATCATCCCTGTGGATGAAGTGCATATAGACGACACAATCCACTTCACTGAAGAACCCGTTGAGGTTACAGATTTGGAAAGTTAACAAGACTCGGAGGAGTAGTGTTAAGCTTGTCAAGGTTCGATGGAACGCACGTCACGGCCCAGAGTTTACTTGGGAACGTGAAGATCGAATGAAATCGAAGTACCCACATTTGTTCCCTAACTCCCCCGCATCCAATAGTGCAACTTAAAATTTTGGGACGAAATTTTCTTAACGGAGGGAGAATGTGACAACTGACAAATTTCCATGTATCCGTACAATACTTAAGCAGTAATTTATGACTTAATGACTGTGCTGATTTAAATTAATGACATGAATGCTTTTTGATTATTGTCATAATACATACATATGCATCACATACTACATGAATTCATATATTTATTGCATGCAACACTTTATGATTCAAATGATGCACCAAAACAAAGTTAGCACAGTTATCAGACAAATCAGAAATACTTACGGGAGTTCAGTACTTAGACATACATGGTATTGAGACACAGAAAGGGCCAGAAACGAAGAGTTACACTAGTATAGTGTGTAGGAAAGTAAGGATCATAAAACTGTCTTCCTAGTGATAGTTTAAGTGCCGGAAAGTGCCTAAAACTCACATAAACTGCAGAATTCAGCAAAAATCAGCATTTAAACAACCAAATATTATGCAAAATTGTGGTTTAATGGTCCAGAATACTTTCCTAAGTGTCGGGAATCAAAACTGTCACAAAAGGTAACATAAAGCACACTAAACAGCATAGTTTAGCACCTTAACGAACCGGTAACCAACCGAACAACCGGACACTACCCGAAACACCATATTTTCACTAGAAGCATTGTTTGATCATTTTCGAGCTAGTTATGGTCCCCGAACATCAAAACATATCCTATAAACATATAATACACATAACACCCTAACTAATCTCATTATAACCTAACTAGAATTCTAACTTACCATTACAAACTAACCAACCCCCCCCCCCTCATGTTCACGGTTCAAGGGTGGCCCCCACCCTTGATTTTCTTTACATATTTTATTTGATCATGTTGGGTGCTTTAGTAAGCATATTACCCAAGAGTTTATGTTGTGTTGGAAGATTATATAATTAACCACAAGTCCCATTCTCTTTCATTTTCTCACAACACTCCACACTTTCATCTCTCCCTCTCCTCTCCTCCATTCATGGCCGAGAACAAGAGCCACCACCACCATCATCTTCACCTCATCTTCATCCAATTCAAGTGATCATAAGTTGTAAGGAGCTAGGATAAGAAGCTTGGTGACCTTGAAGCTTGAAGGACCTTTCTATAGTGCTATTAACCATCAAGTTTATCATCATCTTCATCTTGAACCTCTCAACTAGCCTTGTGCTAGTAGTAAGACTCATCTAATCTCATTTTACTTCTTTTTATGTTGGTTAAAAGTGTATGTAAAAGACTAATCATGAAGAACATAAAGAATCAAGAACATAATCACTAACATAAAGCTCTAAATCATCATGATCTATGTTGTTTAAGTGTTTGTATGCTTCTTGATTGTTGATTGTTTGTGTTTATGATGTTAAACATCATATGAAACTTGTTGGATTGTGATTAAACACATAATCTAGCAAGATGAGAGGATGATCTTGTGAAAATCTAAGATGAACATCCTTTATGTTCATCATGAACTTGAAAACAAAGATATTTTGTGGAAGATGATTATGAATACATGTCATTAGTCTATTATATGGATGATTTCAAAACTATCAAGAAACTAAGTTTACTTACAAGATTTACATAAACATGAGTTTTAAAGAAACTAATCACATTTTTAGTGATTAATCAAGTGTAGAAACATATTAATGACAAGAAAAATTCAAGAAGAAATATTTTTAGAAAATCAATTTACAAGTTGTGAAAGACTAACTTTCTCAAGAATGATATTTTTAAACAAATAACCACACTTTAAAGGGTAACTAAGTCTACTAATTAACATGGTAAGTTACTACAAGTTTTTACAAAAATTTCAAGTTCATGAAGTAGTGTAAATGGCATAATTTTGGCTTACGGTAAGTGTTGTATGAATTGTTGATGATTTGTGATGATTTTAAAAGAAAATGATATGCTTTGAAAGCATGGAAACCTCCATTCTTAAGGGGAAACAATGGCAATTTTTTTTCTAGAATTTAAACACTTAGAAAAAATATTTTTAAACAATGGCAATTTTTAAAAAAATATTTTTAAACATGTCGGGTGCCCTTTTCCCTACTTACTTGTCAGGTACTTTCATAACTAGCTAGGAATCTATTAGAAGCATAAGCTGTCCATTGTTCAATCTAAAATAGTTAAATAATAAGAATAAATAGGGTGGAGTAATGGGAGAGAAGCCAGAATTGGAATGGAATACGACTTTTTATAAGCAAGCCAGGAATTCGAGGAGTTGGCCAGATACGGATCGAAGCCCTGCCTCGAAAAAGTCAGGACTTTTGGGCAGATTCCAGTATTCGACCCATCTCTTTCTGCCGATTCCCTGGGTTGTCGGAATCTCTGGTTCAATCAGGACCAGGAGTCCCATTCATTCGTTTATAGGAGCGACTCTATGTTCCCATTCTCCACCGGGTCATCAAGTGATTAGCCAGCTCAATCCATTTTTCCATCCGATGATCTTCACCCTAGGACTGACTCTGTTCGACGTGCCTTGATTGCCTAGCTAATGCTACCGTCGCAAGCAACCTCTAAAGAATAGGGAGTGAACGACCCTTCTATCTAGTATCTAGATCGGTGATTCCGTTCGGCCGAGCCAGCTATCGAAAGTCTTGCAAGCAACCTCACCCTCACCTCGGAATGAGAGAGACATCAAGGACAGGAACGTAGGAAAGCTCCTTAACGGGAGATTCAGCCACGTAATCAATCCCCCAAACTATAACTCAGGATGTCAGGATTGCAAAGCAACCTACACTAAGCGAGCTAGAAGCTAAAGTGAATCTTTTTTGGCATCTTTTTCTTTGCTTTGACCGTGACTTTGTTTGGTCTTCCTCTTTCCTTCGGCCCATGTTTCAAAGCTAGCAAAAAGTTCGAGCCTCCGGGATCTCTCTTGAACGGCGGTCGGTCAGTCCTTTTCTTCTGTTGATGCTGAGACTGATGCTTTGACTGTCTCCCATATCATTGAGAATAAAGATCCACTTGTCGATGCTAAACTCAGTACCTCGCTTCCTTCCTAGTACACCTACTAGACCCATACTCATTACGAATGTATTCACCAGACATCTGACTTAGCAACCTTCTGCTTAGACCGGCAACGATAAGGAAGGAGATCTATGGATAATGGGATATAGAAGTCAGGTGCGACGGTTAGCTCAGTCAGAGCGGAAGCGGTCAGGCAAGGTTATCGTCAGACAATGTAGTGCAAGCGACGGGTAGCGCTTGCCATATGAAGAAGGCGACTACAATGGGAGACGAAGGCGACGTGGGCTTGCCATATAGATGTAGCGCTTGCAAGGCAATTCAAACGACGTTAGCAAGATGTAGCGCTAGCTAGGTTACGGTAGCACTTGCCATAAAGAAGCTAGCCAGAAAGCAGGTCAGGCAGGCAATAGGATGTTAGCAGGATAAGGTTACTAAAGCTCGTGTAAACAATATTGATAGGAGAGAGGGGTGAGTTCTCCATCTCTCTTAGGAGGGTCTTCTGTCTTTTTAAAATGAAAATTTGATCCATTTTTTATGTTCGAGATCGCCTCCGTGTGGTTCCTCCTAAGTAGCTAATCGAATATGCTTTTGTCTCTTGGAATCGTATCATCCATGGCGGGGTATCGTATAATAAGAGAACGTTTGCTTTTAGGAGTGATCTGTTCATCTAACTATCAATTTAATAAGATAATAAAGAGCAAGTAAAGTAAAAAAGTACGCCCACTAGATCCAACTATTACTCACACGGAGCACTAACCCAATCTTGCTTGAAAGCGGAGTGGAATCAAGAAACTCGCAGACCTTGAATCTAGCCTGCAATCCTTTCGCACTTCTCTTAGGAGATAGTAAGCAAGATTTTATACGCTAATTTCTTCTTTTAATCAATTTAGAGTTACAAAGTCTTATTGCAGACCTTCGTCTTCACGGGTTGTTGTTGAACCCGACTCTTCCGCTTGGCGTTGTCCCTATAGGTTGAACTGCTAATGCCTCCGATTAGATATGTCACAATGCCATAGGATTGATTGAAGTTTCTGGCCGGGTAACTTTTCATTCCAACACCCAGAATAAAGGCTTCCCTGCCGTAGTTGGGTTCATTAGGTCGTTTGCCTTCGGCCAATTAAGAATGATCCATTTATATAGATGAAACTAATCATCTTTTTTTAGATGGAAGCCGGTTCCACGACTTTAGTGGAAATGATGATCCTGCTCCCCCTGAAAGTATCAACTACCTGAGGCTAAGGCAGATTTGTCAACGGCTATGCTGCTGGCAATGATTAGAATAGCTATGTTGCTCAAACCTACCAGCGCCTTTATTTAATAGAATGAAGTTCCCGAATAGAAAAAAGAAGGATATCAGGTTTCAAACTAGATATAGATGTCCGGGAAGTGCTTCCTTGCATAAAAGCACATTCCGGGAGTGAAAGGTCATAGGGCTCATAGACAATATATATTTCTTATCTTTCCTTTATGGGGATCGTAGATCTCTCTCTTCAAAGTTGGCAAAGTGAGAACGCTGGTTCCGCAATAACCAAGTCAATCCAATCCTCAAGGGGAGAGGGGTCCGTATCCTGGGACTTAAGGATTTAGGGATCCCTCAAAGGACCGGGTTCTGGCTCAACCAAGTCTTCGTCCACCCTTTCTCGAACCAGATCCATGCCTTGGGCTTGAGTCCCAGCTTCGGTAGGAGTCCAAACAGCATTATCCATTTCTAATTACGAATTCTCATCCATAGGTGGAAATTCTTCTATAACGGCATCAATTGGTTGTTTTTTTTTTTTTTTTTGGGTAAAGGGTTACCCCGGTGAATCTATTATAACAACCGCAAATAAGTACAAGTAGTGAGGATGAGTTCCACGTTCATATACATGACATGCCCCATATATGTAAGCCAACAAACATAAAAGTACCTATGACATCACATCAACCTAGCCTACTATACATCATGCAAAGATATCTAGCAGACAAAACAATACATAACCAAAATCTTCAACCTCCATCATCAAAAATGAAGTTGCCATGAAACAGCAGACCCTTTTGACGAACCAAAGACAATCTAACCATTGGAGAACTTTGTGGAAGAGGTGCTTGCCCCTGCTTTAGAAGACAAAGGATATGTACCCGAAGTCATAGACTCATTGGTTTCATCATAGACAACTTCAACCCCTTCCTCATCTGAATCCACATGAATCTGTCTACCCCCTTTATTTCTCCCTTGAATTGAACCACCATGTCCCCCAACATAATCAAGAGCAGAAAACGGATTATGAGTTTGAATTTTATGGGAAGTAGAAACCTGTTGAGTTGCAACGGCCTTTTTCTTCCTATCCACCGGTCTGTACTCAAAATTAGGCTTCTGGTTATTAACTTGAAAGCCATTCTTCTTTGCACTCTTCTTAACCTGAACTTTAGTGAAACCATCCTCGTCTACTTTCGGCCTGTTAGTAGGAGTTTTGGATGTTGAGCCAATACGTTTAGGGCATTCCTCAAAGTCATGCCCAAACACACAGCAGTGAGCATATCTCGGAGGTTCCCATTCATACTCCACCCGAATAGTCTCCGTAACATATTTGTTTCCATCCAATTCAGAAATAGCCATGGTTATAGTGCCTTTCAAATCCTGATCAGCCGATATTTCAATGAGAGCCCTAGCATAGCTGCTTCGTCCCCAAGCTTCATTACATATATCAATAGTATACGAATCCAGCCGCACATGAGACCCAATTTTTGAAGCCAACATGCTTAAACCATCATCAGAATACGCCACTAGAGGGACGTCATGCAATTTTCACCCAAACTGCAACCTTTTTAGACTCTTCTTTTTTAAGGGTGTTTGTAGGGGACCAAATGTTGAGAAACATAGGTTTGTTACGCATCAGACTAACTGGAGTTCAAGCTTTCCTACGTGAGAGAAAGGAAGCACAAATTTACTTACTCGGCTGGAAGGGAAATGAAAGACTTGTCCTCCCTCTCAAAAGAAGGTTTTTTCAACTATAGAAAAATCAAAAGATATATAAAATAGATAAAGATATATCGGCTTTTTCCTTGTTCGTCAAGCTTTCGAGCAGCTCTTTCAACTGCCGCCTAATCCCCCTCAAGAACTGAGAGCCGGCCAGGGACTGGGCTCCACCAAGAGGTTCTTTCTCTCATGTCATTTCGCCCGCCCGTTTCATTTCCTTTTGCCGAAGTTCGTTCAGTCGGTAAGCATCCCGTTAGCTCTTCATATTTCCTAGCCTATCTATCCCCACTATCTTCGAATTCTGTAAGCCGTAGGAAGTCCGTAAAATGTGAATAAAGTCCTCACGCGAAAGTTCATCGCCTTCGCTTATCTTGTTTTTTAAGGTCAATTCTTGTATGATGTCGATGAAGGTCTCATGTTCACGATTATTATTCTTGCAAAACTCGGAAAGTATTAAAGCACATTTCTTCCTCAAGCTGTTGATTGTGTCAGTCAGAAGTGCATACGGCGGATCAGCTTCCTCTACCTAGGTACGGATTGGATGCTCCTCCTGCTCGAGCAGGACTCTCAGACGGCTATGATCGGATAATAGAGTATGTAAGATATAGCTCGTGCCTCTTGGGCTTAACAAGATGGGGTTCGGATGAAAACGGATATCGCTAATCCAGTCTATTCTATTTTGAATAGTCTAGGTAGTTGACTACAGGATCGGATCCTCTGTCTTTGCCTGAAACTTTCACTGTCTGTCAAAGGAATAGCTGAACTACTACATTGATTAGGCGGATCTAACTCTTTTGAGAAATGCCCAGAGGCGTCTGTCTACTAGTTCAGTTGAGAACAAGGTGTCGAACTAGACTGATAACTGATCGTCTATCAAAGCGCCTCTTTAAAGGCAGGATGTCGAGAATCGTGTCTCTATATACGAAGAGCAGGCATGCGTGGGACTTTAGGACAAGACTCCGTAAGACCTTTGTTTAATATGCCTTTTGTTTACGATGAATAAGAATAGGTTCTTTTCAGATTTGACATAAGAGGGTAATTCGTCAAATTGGAATTGGATCTAACATGTGCAGCCTAAGCTTACTTCTCTTGGCTCCCGGCGGGGTTGTCTAATCCTAAAGCTAACCAGAACGGCAAAGAAGAGTTCTATTCAGCGACCGGTAGGGAGAGGAGAGGATGGGAGGAGAGAACGTCGACCATAAGGGAGAGGAAGAGTGTGAATTTAAAAAAGAGAGTCCGACTTGCATGTGTTAAGCATATAGTTTTCTCTTCTCTCGAGTTCACTCTTTTCCTATCATGGAAGTTAGCTCAAAACCAACTCTTCTTTCTAGCTTACCCTTGCTTTATTTACTTTTTTAAATGCAGTTCGGGATCGAACGAGGTTCTTAAAAAGAAAGGCTATTCATCTTCCCTTACGAGCTTATGGATCTAGTGGATCGTCCCAGTAAACTACTACTTATACTAATTATACTAACTACATAGTTATCGTCACTGGCTGCAGATCTGGCTTGGCTCGATAGCCTATTGAATAGGATGGAGGAAGCCTTGTCCCTAGCTTCTGAAACAAGAGAACGAACCGACTCTAACTAATCCACTCCTACTAACAGGAAGTGTAAGGGCAGACCTCGTCCTACTTTCACTCTACTTTTTCCATTTAAATGCTAGCTCGATTGCAGCTATATTTCTCAGTAGGGAGTACTAATGGACTATCAGAAACGAAGTGAGGGATTGGACGACGGACGGGACAACTAGCTAATTGGGGGACGGAGGGACAGAGAGAACTCTTCAATGAAAATAAATCTTGAAATTAAATAATAATAATCTCTATCGTTCAGTAGGAAATTTCTTTTTTTATTTTTTTAAAATAAAAGATAGAATCGTTCAGTAGGCTAATCTTCAAAGTTTATCGATTGAGACAGCGGCAGGCCCAAAGAGCTCTACAGTAGTGCCTTGCGAGATCGTAGCTCGTTCACCTAAGATGTAAAAGCACTTGGTTGAAAGCCTAGCAATGAGAAAAAAGAGTCCCATGCATCCTTTAGTCAACAACCATTAGTAAAGAATAGGATCAGACCAAGTGCGAGATTGGATAAAAAATAACGTATAGAAAGGATTTGCAACAGAGAGCCTCAACAGCAGCTCTTAACCCACACTTTTTGCTAGTCAATTGCATTTCAAGTTCCCGCACAGTTGATCCAGCAAAAAATAGAATCTAGACTCCGTGAGTCTATACCAATATAAGAATAGCGTAAAAAAGAAAAACCCTAATTTCTCTCTCTAGCTATGGCGATTTTGGTTCCTGTTCCTACCTTAGATTTTTCTTCATGATTTTCGTATAACAGTCTGATCATTGGAGTATTGATTTATCAATATTTCTGATTCCAACTAGTTAGCGAAAGGATTGAGTTGAATCTAGGGTTTCTTTCTGTTTTTTTTTTTTGGGTAAAGGGTTACCCCGGTGATTCTATTAAAATTCAAACCGCAAATAAGTACAAGTAGTGAGGATGTGTTCCACACTAGTTCATATATAGGACATGCCCCATATATGTATGACAAAGCAAAACAAAGTAACTATGACACCCCATAACCTAGCCTACTATACATCATGAAAGAGATCTAGTAGACAAACAATGCAAAACAAAACAAAATCCTCAACCGCCATCATCAAAGATAAAGCTGCCACAAACCGGCAACCCCTTCAAGCGAACCAAAAGACGCCTATCCATTTGAGAATTTACTGGGAGAGGTGCTTGCCCCTGCTTTCGAAGAAAAAGGATGAATACCCGATGTCATAAATTCACTGGTTTCATTGTAGACTTCAACGACCTCCTCTTCATCCGATTCCTGCCTGTCACTCGACTGTTTCTCCTTCTTCTCTATACGACCCACAGTACTACCTCCCTGACCACCATCATCTTCCTTAAGGGCATCATAGGGGTTTGACGTTGATACCTGATTGTTCATCGGCTTCTTCAAGGACGAAATTGGTTTAGGGTTTACAACTGGTCTGTACACTACCTTAGGCTTCTGATTTTTCATGTGAAGACCTTGATTAGTAGATTTCTTCTTCTTTGCACCCACAACTTGAAAATCATCAATCTTTTTTCCAGACTCCCCACTCGAAACGACCTGAGGCCTCTTTGGACACGAGTGATCCTCATGACCAAACACGCAACAAGAAGAGCACCTTACAGGCTCCCAATCATATTCGATTTTAACCTCTACCATTGCGTGACCATTACCCTCTAAAGATGGGATTGCAACTGTAACACTCCTCTTTAACTCAGCCCCGGCTTGAACTTCAATGAGAGCTCTAGCATAACTGCTTCTACCCCATGACTCAGCACACATTGTAGCAGTGTACGAATCTAGCATCTTAGGCACCCCTATCTTAGAAGCGAGCAAGCTAAGACCATCCTCAGTATAAGCTGCTAACGGCACTTCATGCATCTTGACCCAAACCGGGATAACCTTTATATCTTCTTTTTCCAACTTGACAGAGGCCGACCACTCCTTCAAGATTATCGGGACATTTCTAATCATCCAAGGTCCATCCTCCACCAATTTATCCATCCCTTCCTTTGTTTTGAACTTAAAGAAAAAGAACCCGTTCGCATTCATCATTATTCTAGAGAGACCATATTTAACCCAGTTGTTCTTTACAAAATAATCCACCACAGGAAAAGCCAGCCGTTTACCCAGAAAATAACCATACAACGTGTTAGCATACCTGTCAGAGACTTGCTTGACCGAAGACAGTGGAATAACAACATCAGCTCCATCAATCGACTCGCTAGATTCCATCATCCTAAAATTAACCTTTACCTTCTCCTTTGCGGTGTTCACAACGCTAGCAAAAGATAAAGGTTCCGCAACCCCAGCTAATTTCGAAGTCGAGTTACCAGTCAATGGAGTAAACAAATTCACTCCATGAACACCCGTTGTTGGCGAGAACGGTTTATCCAACTGAACCGGAGCAGTGACCTTGGTGAGTTCATCAATGATGTTGATACCACGTTTTGGCTGAATATTGTTCCCTTCAACATCGAGAATTCGATCCGCTATTTCCTTAAAAGACAGTGGTGGCTTCCCACCAGGTTTTATGCGTTCTTCCATTAGACTGAAAACCTAGCAGCCAGACTTTCGTTCAATGGACAAGCCGCCCGAAAACCCTAATAGCCGCAACCACCAAAATACTTCACCAACAATCCGAAACAATGAGAATTCAGCCCCAAAACCGTAATTGGGAGAGTAATCAGCCGCCAACCCTAGTTCGCAAACCAGAAGTTAGCGCCGCCACAACCCCTAGTTCGCAAACCCTAATCCGATTAAACTTTGAAACAACCCTAGTTCGCAAACCCTAACAATCAACGATTGGAACAAGACAACAGAATGACGGCCGCTACCCTAGTATCGATCAGAAAACAATATGAAACAGCAAACCCTAGCGCACAAAACTTAGTCCGATTTCAATTTAATAGAACCTAAAGAACGATAAGGGATCCTTAGGTAGTAATCAATATCAAACGAGACCAGAGATTGATTGATTCGTGTAGGGTTTTGATGAGAAAGCCAGATCGCCCAAATCGCCTAGAGAAAACCCTCCTTACGTGTGAATGGAATTCTTGAACCTCTTTCTGTTTTTTTCGTCAAGCTAAATTAGGGTTTGTCTTGTTTTTTTTCGTTCGGCTGATTTTCTTGGTTCTTCGTTATTCTGCGTGCATGGTTGTTTCAATTGCCGTTTAAAGGAGAGAGTCGCTTATTGTTCAATGGATGATCGTTCAAAATCTGATGATGTTGCTAAGGGTGATCGAGGTAAGCCGCCGTTACCGTTTAAGGGTTTAGCTAGTAGAGTGGTTAATATAGATGGTAATCCGATACTTCCTAGGAGAGGTTCGGTGCAGAATGTTCAGCCTGATCCGAAGTTGTTTAACGTTATTGACGAATTAACCAAGATCACCGTTCCTGTTCTATCGTCGGCGAATCAAGGTTTAGAGGATAATGTGGCTACATATGGATTTCAGGGATCACATACGATTCAGGGTAGCAGCTCTAAACCGAAGTCTTATGCAGATTCGGTTGTAGCCAGCAAAGTACAGAAAGTTAATTTCCGATCTTTGTCTAGTTCGGTTGTGCAAGAAGGTTGTGACTTGGTTCTACCTAAGGAATCTGTCCGAACTGTGCAGGATAAACTGGCCAATACCATTTATGGTTATTTTTTGGGGGACCGAGTTGCATTCCCGGTTGTTGACTATTATGTGAGAGTTAATTGGAAGAAATATGGGTTGCAAAAAACGATGATGAATGCCAACGGTTTTTTCTTCTTCAAGTTTAATGATGAAGCCGGGATGTTGAACGTTCTCAAAGATGGTCTGTGGATCAATAGGTCTCAGCCGTTGTTTCTGAATACATGGACTCCTACGACCAAATTGGAAAAGAAAGAAGTTAAGCAAGCACAAGTATGGGTGAAAATTCATGAGGTTCCTATTGCGGCCTATACGGAAGATGGGCTTAGCCTGATAGCTACAACAATTGGGGAGCCAAAGATGCTGGATTCTTTTACAACGTCTATGTGTATGGATTCATGGGGCCGTAGTAGTTATGCTAGAGCTTTGGTGGAAATTTCGGCTGATAAGGAGCTTCGTGAAGAGATAACAATGGCAATACCTGAACCTGAAGGGGAGGGTTATATCAAAGAGACTATGTACGTAGAATATGAATGGAGCCCTCATCGTTGTGCTACATGTTGTGTGTTTGGTCATTCAAACGAGATGTGTCCGAAAAAGCCAATGAAACCGGGTAATGCTAGACTTGATGATCAAAATCGCAATGTTCAAAGAGACAGGCAAGTGAAAAAGATACCGGTTATGGATCAGGATGGTTATACTGAAGTGCATGGTAAGAAAGTTGCTAGAAAGATGGGTATTCCGGTGAACAAACAAAAAAAAATTTGAATATCGGCCAGTGGGATCAAAGTCTAAACCGAATGAAAAACCGAATGAGAATACTGGCTCAACTTCAAAGGCCTCGAATAACCCCTTTGACATTCTGAATGAAGTTGACCCGGAATCGGGTACCAGCAAAAAGGCGACGGGTTCGGGCATCGAGGATACGGATGATGATGAGGTTGACGAGGTTTACAATGAAATGGATGAATTTATGGTGCAAGGTTCGCTGAATTTAAATAAAAAACAAGGGGCAAGCACTCCTTCTCAGATAGTTACTGATGGTTAGTATTGCGGTTTGGAATATAAGTGGGTTGAATCGCCCGCTTAAACAAATGGAGGTTCGTCAGGCTGTGAAGGATTACAATTTGAGCTTGTGTGCTATTTTAGAGTCCCATGTTGATGTTGATAAACTGGGTAAAGTGTGTAAAGCTGTGTTTCGATCTTGGGATTGGACTTCGAATGGAGGTTGTTGTGAAAAAGGTACAAGAATTATTATTGGGTGGAATCCGTCTATCTTTGATGTGATGATCGTGGCTCAATCTTCCCAGGTTATGCACCTCCAACTAGTGTTTAAATTGGATAAAAGAATGGTTTTCTGTTCTATTGTGTATGCAGACAACTATTACGTTTCCCGTAGGGAGTTATGGCATCATCTTTCTATGCATAAAGTCCTTGTTGCGAATAGGCCTTGGTTTATTATGGGTGATTTTAATTCAGCGCTTAACATAGAAGATAAATCGATGGGTACTTCTTCTATATCTATTGGTATGAGGGAGTTTCAAGCGTGTGTAGATGACATTGAAGTGTTTGATATTAATCGGACAGGTATTCATTTTACGTGGAATCAAAATCCTAAAAAAGGAGTTGGGTTACTAAAGAAAATTGATCGGGTGATGGGAAATACTCCTTTTGTTGCTGAATACCTGAACTCGGTTGCCATGTTCAAGTCTTATAGACTTTCGGATCATTGCCCTTGTATCCTAACTATTCCGGAAGCTATGAAGCTGAAACAGAGGTCTTTTAAGTTCGCTAATTTCTTGGTTTTTAAACCAGAATTTTTAGATATTGTTAAAAAGCATTGGGAAACTAACGTTGATGGGGTGCACCAATTTCGAGTTGTCAAGAAGCTTCAGTTACTTAAAAACCCTCTTCGTTCGTTGCTTTTCAAACAAGGCAACCTTCACAAGAAAGTTGAAAGACTTCGGATGAGGTTAGATGTTATTCAGCAAAATATTGATCTTGATCCGCTAAATGTTGATCTCCGGGCTGAAGAATCGTCTACTAGTCTTGACCTTCAGGAGGCGCTGCTGGATGGGGAGGGTTTTCTGAAACAAAAAGCTAAGATTGATTGGTTGAGAGCGGGTGACATGAATACCGCTTTTTTTCATTCCTCTTTGAAAATCAGAAATCATTGTAGCAGAATTGATGTTATTAACGATTCGGGAGGGACGCTTTGCGAAGGTGACAAGGTTTATAAAGCTTTTGTTCAACACTATGAGAAGTTCTTTGGTAGTCAAGGTGATATTTCGCTTCAACCAGCTCCGGATTTATTTCCGAAAGTCTTAACTCACAATGTTGCTACTCATATGGTCCGACATGTAACGGAGGAGGAGGTCAAGAAGGCGATGTTCTCTATTGGTATGATAAAGCTCCTGGGCCGGATGGATATACGGCGGGGTTTTTCAAAAGTGCTTGGCCTCTAATTGGTAATGATGTTTTTAATGCGATTAAAGATTTTTTCGAGACCGGTAACTTACTTCGGGAATTGAATCATACTCTTATAGTTCTTATTCCAAAGGTGTCGACACCTATGGTTGTGACTGATTTTCGGCCCATCGCTTGTTGTAATGTACTCTACAAGTGTATTAGCAAGATTATTGCAGACAGAATAAAGGGAGCCCTGAACGAGATTGTCAGAATCAATCAATCGGCTTTTGTTCCTGGAAGGAAGATTTCGGATAATATTCTTTTAACGCAAGAGTTAATGCATAATTATCATCGAAATGCGGGTCCTCCCAGATGTGCTTTTAAAGTAGATATTCAGAAATCTTATGATACGGTGGATTGGAGATTTCTCAAAAGTGTGATGCTTGGTTTTGGTTTTAACAATAAGATGGTGGAGTGGATCATGATTTGTGTGTCTTCTACTTCATTTTCGGTTTGTGTTAATGGCATGGTGCATGGTTTTTTCAAAGGTAACCGAGGGTTAAGACAAGGGGATCCAATGTCTCCCTATTTATTTACTCTTGTCATGGAGGTTTTGACGGGTATTCTTCAGCATGTTGTACGGATAGATTCGTCGTTTAAATTCCATAACAGATGCGAAAAGCAGCAGATTATTAATCTTTGTTTTGCAGATGATCTTTTTCTTTTTGCTAGAGGGGAAGTGAATTCAGCTAAGTGTATTATGTCTTCTCTTTCAAAGTTCACTAAGATGTCGGGGTTAGTGCCTAGCAACCAGAAAAGCATGGTTTTCTTTTGTAATGTTAATGACAATGTCAAACAGGCGATTCTGGACATTATGCCTTTTGTGGAAGGAAAGTTACCTGTGAAGTATTTGGGGGTCCCTCTTATTTCTTCTAATCTTAGGTATAATGATTGTCGTGTGCTTGTGGAAAAATTAGAGAAACAAATAATGCATTGGAGGAACAAATTATTATCGTTTGCGGGAAGACTTCAACTTATTATATCAGTTCTCTTTTCTATGCATATTTATTGGTCCTCGATTTTTATCTTGCCAACTCGGGTGATTCAGGAGCTTGAAGCCAGAATGAGAAACTTCTTATGGGCTCAAGATGTTTCCTTTAGTAGAGGTAAAGCTAAAGTTTCTTGGAAATCTGTTTGTATGCCTAAATACGAAGGGGGTTTGGGTATTAGACGTATTGGGGATATGAACAAAGCTCTGATGTCGTCTCACATTTGGAGTATTGTTTCTAAGCGAGAATCCCTATGGGTTGAGTGGGTTCATTCATATCGGCTAAGAGGCAAAAGTTTCTGGGTTTGTAAATCGCCATCGAACACTTGTTGGTCGTGGAGAAAGCTTATTCAGTTAAAGCCTTTTATTCGAAATCATATTTGGTCCGAGTTAGGGAATGGTCATAATACGTCAGCCTGGTTTGACAATTGGAGCGAATTGGGGCCTCTTGGTGATTTTCTGTCGCCAAGAACTATTACGGATGCTGATTTTCGTTTGGATGACCCGGTGGCTAATATTTTCTCTAAAGGTGCTTGGAATTGGCCTACCGCATGGAGGGATCTGTTCCCTGTTCTCATTCAGCTCGATCACCTTCATTTAGAACCGTCAAAACCTGACCGATTACTATGGAAAGATGGTGGTGACATTAATGATTTCTCTTCGTCGGCTGTTTGGCATTCGGTTCGGCATAGGGAACCAGATGTTGACTGGTGCAGTATTGTTTGGTTTGCCCAATGTATCCCTAGGCATGCGTTTATGATGTGGTTGATAATGAAAGGTAAGCTTCTTACTCAAGACAAAATTCTGCAATGGGATCTTGCTCGGCGTAAAAACATGAATATGATGTGCTGTTTATTATGCTATGAGAATTTTGATTCTCACTCTCACTTGTTTTTTGAGTGTAAGTTCTCCTCTCAAGTGTGGCTTATGGTTCGAAATAGAGTGGGGATGAGTTTGGTGTGTCCGAGATGGGTGGATATTATCAATTGGCTTCTTGTTCGAGTTCGGTCAAAGAAAGCTGAGGTGTATGTTGCTAAGATTCTTGTTGCGGCTGCCGCGTATAGCATTTGGCAAGAGAGGAATGCCAGGTTATTTAAAAACCAATTGAGACCTCCTGAAACGGTTAGTGATATCATTCTGAAAACAGTGAGATACAAGTTGATGGGAGCAAAACTAAAGAATACTGATAGGGTGCGCAAGCTGCTTGGAGAATGGGAGATTACAAACGAAAGTGAAAATGATGGAGGCTGATTAGATTGTAATTTTTTTATTTCCGTCCTTGTCTAAATGTTTGTCTAGGTGTTTGTCTGGGTTTGTTTTGGCTTTGAGATTTTGTTGTTTTACTTTCATGGGGCATGTCTCATGATTGAACTAGTGTAGTCTCTCTACACTACTTGTTTTATTTGGTTGTGAATATATAGAATCACCGGGGTAACCCTTTACCCAAAAGAGTCTATACCAATATTACACTTTCTTTAAATACTTTTTTTCTATAGGTTATGTTATAAGGAAGCCGAATTTCCTAGGAAGAGAAGCGTGAGGAAAAAGAACAGGGAATAAAGGAGAAAAGGAGGATTGAAGGGTGAAGGGGTAAGGTCCCAAAAACCTCATAATAAGTTCTTGGGATCATACCACAACCTCATCTTTAAATTCTCTTTTTTTACCTTGCGCGGCCGCGCACTGGTCTTACAAAAGAAAGGCTTAAGAAACAGTCAATAGCCAACATTTGCGCGCCAAAAGGAAATCATAAATCCTTGCGCCTACTTCCATGAACAAATGATAAAATTCCTAAACACCTCCGCTTAATATCCTGACTTGGAAATTATTGCCCAGACTTGGGATTTATTTATTCAGCTGATTCCACATGATAAGGTGTCACACCAGATTACAGCAGTAATCTTTTAGAAGGGATACAATCGTGCACCACTAAGACGGTTATAACCGTTTGGACACGTGTCACCACATCAGACGCCCCTGAAATCACAACAAAAGCATGCAATTGGAGAGTAATCTCCACTTGATCACTTTACACGTGGCAAATCCCCAGCCATCGATCTAAACCGCCATCCGTGTGCTCTCACGTCGGATCAAGGAGATGGACGGAAGGAAATGCAACCGCTTACGGGGTTAGCATCTTCCGTCAACTTTTCACTAACGGGTTTTCCCGCCCAAAGACTCCCGGCTATAAATATGAGAACTATTCAGGTATGAAGGTCAAGTTACACACACTTCTCAAATACATCTTCTTCTTCGTAACCCATACTTATTCTCACACCGGAGTCGGGTCAAGGAGAGAACCCTTTTCTCCCCTTGACGAGGCTAACGGTGCTTCTTTTTTGCAGAATTCACCGGAGGAGAAGATCAATTGTAACCGAATCAAACGGGAGGAAACCCACCTTTTTATGCGGATTCAAACCCCCTAGATAATTGATTCCGATCGATTAATCTAGTGTTTCTTCATTGTCGCCCACCTATTCCTCTGTCTTATCAATTTTCATCTCGTTTCGATTCAGTTCTTTTCATTCTCTGTTTTAACATGGCAGAAAATTCATCATCTCATCGACAAACCGGTCCTCGGCCGAACGTCGGAAACAATTTTCAAGTAGAAGGAATCCCAGAGGATGCCTCGTATGACAACGAGGTTCAATCCAATCGAGCAAACGACCCTGTCACTCCAGGAGTGTTACCAGCAAACCCTGCTCAATCAATTCTGCCACCAGGAGAAACTCCAATTTCCTGGTACGTCAGGTCTCAAGGGGCACTAAACGCAGTATACACACAGCTGTGTGCACAAACTGCTCCCCTAACTCAATCACGGAGACCAGGATCTCGTGCTAATGCTTCCCAACTGGAGAATTCAACTTATTAGAATACAGAAGTTTATTCCAGATCTGCTTCAAAACATGAATACACTCAGTCAGGAAGTCACCAGAGAGAATATCATGATGAACCACACGTTCACCAAAGACAATCGGTTCATACCAGTTTGGGTTCCCAACGAAACACCCACACCGATGAATCTGATCCAACATACCGTTTAAGTGCAAATACCAGTGTGTTCAATTGATTGCAGCCAAATTACAACAAATGCAGGCCTCGTGCGGTTTATAACCCTGAGGCAGAACACAACTATGATTTGATTTACCGCCCTGCGGAAGCAGCGGAAAATTCAAAATTCATCATGGAAATAGCTTTAGCTCCGCTTGAGAAAGCTAAATTACCATCCAACGTGGGAAAATTTAATGGGCTGACAGACCCCGATGACCACTTGAGAGTGTTTACCAGCACAGGTCTGGTTGGGGGCTGGACCCTCCCGCTATGGTGCCATCTGTTCGTACAGACCCTGACCGGCACAGCGAGAATCTGGTTCGATAACCTACCAATCGGACAGATCGAATCATGGAAGGATCTGCGCGAAAAGGTTTTGACACATTTTAGTCAACAACGACGTTCCATTCGTGATACATCTGATGTCATGAACATTTGGCGCCATGATGATGAAAATCTGGAGGATTTCATCACCAGATATAATAAAGAGGTACTGGAGATTGGCGGTGTTCATGAACAACTAATCCGCGCTCAATTCAAGTACGCGGTTAGATGCGATGACATGATTAAGGTCTTATCTGGAACAGAAGGCCTCCCAAAAAGTTGGGAGAAGGTAATGGCGGCGGCCAAAGTTTATGCTCAAACTGAAAAGAACCTTACCACAAACAGGCCGCCACCACCACATAACAGACCCGCGGACTTAGGCTCCACTGGCGGGAGAAAGTTTAAAAAGCCATGGCGTGATTCTAGCTCGTCTGAAGATGCTCGCGCAACGATCAACAAACTCACCGCGCAGAGGGAGAGCAAACAGGAGAATAGGGAGAGGCAGTGGACTCCCCTAACTAAGACCCCGGCGGAAGTTTTGAGTACTGAAGACTATCAATTCAAACCTCCGATCCCCATGAAACATAAACGTGGACAAGACCCGGCCCAATACTGCGAGTATCACAAAGACAACGGGTATACCACTAACAACTGCATTTCTCTACGCACAAAAATAGAGAAAGCCCTCAAAAGCGGCGAACTCACACATTTGCTCCAAAATGTGCGCAAAGAGATAAAGCAGATAACTCGGGGTGAGGAAGGCCCAAGCAAACGGGCAAAAACTTAAAAGACAACTCTATGAATTTCCCGCGGAAAAACATGATCCATCAAAGCAGAAATGTTAGAGAGTAAGTTAAGTTTCATATAATTATTTTAGCAAACTTTGTAAAAGCCACTGTGCTTTATCCCTAAATAAAATAGCAAATTTTCTATTATTCCTGTGTTTTTTTTTTACAAAGTGCATGCAATTTCTTTTAGTAAGCGCAAAAACATTATGGTAGTTATAAAACAAGCTTCATGAACGGTCAGTGATCATGTCACAAACGACCATAAGTTCACACATGAGCTTTATACCAACTTTATTCGCCTTACTCAATAAAAGTAATCGTACTCATGCAAAATATTGTAAAACAAAAAACATAGTATGCTATTTTCAGCACCCTAAAAACTACTAAACACGACAGTGTTTTAGTTACTTGCGCAACAGCGCACCAACGTAAAGAGGGATATACATCCCAAATATTACAAGGAAAGTGTTCAATACATTTTCAACCTACCCCAAATCTTCACCCTCATCCGGAAAGATTTCCTTTAATTGCGCTACGTGATCGTCAGATTGCAGCGCAACATTTATCAGATCCATAACTGGAAGTTGCAAGTTGTTGAATTCTGTCTTTAAAGCAGCAAGCGCAGCACCAGTATTCACGCCATAAGTTGCAGATCTACTGACATCCCAGTCAACCTTTAAAGCACTATTTACATTATGAGAGCATTCAGCATATCCTTGGGCGTACCCATCTTTTCGCGCAGCAACCACTAAACGCGCAACGGTTTTATCCAGTTCTTCAGAATTTAGCACTGACTCAGCAACCTGCGAAAGTAGGAAAGGGTGAATAACATGAAAGCGCATAAACAGTTCAACAATAGAAAAGAACAAGAAACTTACACAAGCAATTCCACGATCTTTTAACCACGCCATATCACTCTTTAAAGGTTCAAGCTCGCTCTCTGCCGTGGCTCGCGCCGTTACAGAGTTTTCCAATTTTTCTTCAGTTTCGGTCAAACGGCGAGAGGTTTCAGCCTTTTCAGAATGCGCAAGCTCCAGATCCTTTTTAAGTTGTTCCTGGCCAGAAAGCAAAGCAGTAAGTTCTTCTAACGCTTTATCTCTAAGGGCAAGAGTGGCGCAAGCTCGTACCTCTCGTTGCTCACTTCGCTCCCTATGAGAACGCGCTTCTACTAAAGTAGCTTCTACATCAGCTTTCTCCTTTTTCAACTTTTCTACCTCCGCATCCGGATTCTTCAGTTTTTCAACCTCAGCCTTGAGGTTATTAATGATATTACAGAGGTTTACCTTCTCAGCATTGTCTTTTTTGCAAATTCTCCTCCAGTTTTTGCGTTCTTCGGAAAGAAGAGCAGCTTCAGCTTCCGCTTTCCTCTTCCACCCCTCGGTTTTACGGTCAGCCTCAAACTTGGCCTGATCAGCTTCCAATTTAGCTTTTAGCTGGGCAAAACGCTTCTCATCACTAGCAAACTTCTTCTGGGATACCCTAAGAGTTTCCCAGTCTTTATGCATACTATACCACTCACGCACTATGCGATGAGTGGTAAAAGCATGAGAAGCAGTCTCTTCAAGATAAGCTTGATAAGTTTGCTTATATACTCACCGCAATAAATAGCATCGGTAACCGCCATAGCACCTTTTCAGGACATCACAGTTACCCAAGCGACAGAGCGAGTGAAAATCAACACAACACGCGAGTACACGCGCGCGTGCAAAACACGGACAGTAAAGGACAACTGACAGTGACAGCCTGTCACTCAGTATTTACTGCACCAGTCCTTTCTAAAGTCAAAGATTTTCAAAATCTCCACAAAGTAAACATAAGCAATCTTCTCATAGAAGACTCTTTATTTTTCGCTCCAAAAAGCATTTCCCTCTTATAAGTCCAGTGCTCCACTTATTTCCATAAGTACAACACTAGACTGGGGGGACTTGAAGGGGTAAGGTCCCAAAAACCTCATAATAAGTGCTTGGGATCATACCACAACCTCATCTTTAAATTCTCTTTTTTTACCTTGCGCGGCCGCGCACTGGTCTTACAAAAGAAAGGCTTAAGAAACAGTCAATAGCCAACATTTGCGCGCCAAAAGGAAATCATAAATCCTTGCGCCTACTTCCATGAACAAAGGATAAAATTCCTAAACACCTCCGCTTAATATCCAGACTTGGAAATTATTGCCCAGACTTGGGATTTATTTATTCAGCTGATTCCACACGATAAGGTGTCACACCAGATTACAGTAGTAATCTTCTAGAAGGGATACAATCGTGCACCACTAAGACGGTTATAACCGTTTGGACACGTGTCACCACCTCAGACGCCCCTGAAATCACAACAAAAGCATGCAATTGGAGAGTAATCTCCACTTGATCACTTTACACGTGGCAAATCCCCAGCCATCGATCTAAACCGCCATCCGTGTGCTCTCACGTCGGATCAAGGAGATGGACGGAAGGAAATGCAACCGCTTACGGGGTTAGCATCTTCCGTCAACTTTTCACTAACGGGTTTTCCCGCCCAAAGACTCCCGACTATAAATATGAGAACTATTCAGGTATGAAGGTCAAGTTACACACACTTCTCAAATACATCTTCTTCTTCGTAACCCATACTTATTCTCACACCGGAGTCGGGTCAAGGAGAGAACCCTTTTCTCCCCTTGACGAGGCTAACGGTGCTTCTTTTTTGCAGAATTCACCGGAGGAGAAGATCAATTGTAACCGAATCAAACGGGAGGAAACCCACCTTTTTATGCGGATTCAAACCCCCTAGATAATTGATTCCGATCGATTAATCTAGTGTTTCTTCAAAGGGGAAGTGTAAGCATGAAGGCGGATACTAAGGTCAATCTTGGTAGTGAATAGGTCAGCAGTTGGAGAGGAAAATCTTGCTATAGATAGAAGCAAGCGGATACAAGATCGAAAAGCTCTTTTTCATGCCCAACAACTCCCATGCCTTTCTTGGTCGGACCAAGCCAACTATTTCCGACAAGTCTTTCCTCATTTTCGAGCAAGAAGCGGAACTACAAGAAAGAATCTCAATTTTATGACAACTCCGGTCCGATGGCTGTTCTCCACTAACCACAAGGATATAGGGACTCTATATTTCATCTTTGGTGCCATTGCTGGAGTGATGGGCACATGCTTCTCAGTACTGATTCGTATGGAATTAGCACGACCCGGCGATCAAATTCTTGGTGGGAATCATCAACTTTATAATGTTTTAATAACGACTCACGCTTTTTTAATGATCTTTTTTATGGTTATGCCGGCGATGATAGGTGGATCTGGTAATTGGTCTGTTCTGATTTTGATAGGTGCGCCTGACATGGCTTTTCCACGATTAAATAATATTTCATTCTGGTTGTTGCCACCAAGTCTCTTGCTCCTATTAAGCCCAGCCTTAGTATAAGGGGGTAGTGGCACTGGGTGGGCGGTCTATCCGCCCTTAAGTGGTATTACCAGCCATTCTGGAGGAGCAGTTGATTCAGCAATTTCTAGTCCTCATCTATCTGGTATTTCATCCATTTTAGGTTCTATCAATTTTATAACAACTATCTCCAACATGCGTGGACCTGGAATGACTATGCATAGATCACCCCTATTTGTGTGGTCCATTCTAGTGACAACATTCCCACTTTTATTATCACTTTCGGTACTGGCAGGGGCAATTACCATGTTATTAATCGATCAAAACTTTAATACAACATTTTCTGATCCCGATGGAGGGGGAGACCCCATATTATACCAGCATCTCTTTCGGTTCTTCTGTCATCCAGAGGTGTATATTCCCATTCTGCCTGGATCTGGTATCATAAGTCATATCGTTTCTACTTTTTCAGGAAAACCGGTCTTCGGGTATCCAGGCATGGTTTATGCCATGATCAGTATAGGTGTTCCTGGATCTCTTGTTTGGGCTCATCATATGTTTACTGTGGGCTTAGATGTAGATACCCGTGCCTACTTCACCGCAGCTACCATGATCATAGCTGTCCCCACTGGAATCAAAATCTTTAGTCGGATCGCTACCATGTGGGGGGGGGGGTTTGATACAATACAAAACACCCATGTTATTTGCTGTAGGGTCCATCTTTTTGTTCACCATAGGGGGGCTCATTGGAATAGTTCTGGCAAATTCTAGGCTAGACATTGCTCTACATGATACTTATTATGTGGTTGCACATTTCCATTATGTACTTTCTATGGGAGCCGTTTTTGCTTTATTTGCAAGATTTCACTATTGGGTAGGTAAAATCTTTGGTCGAACATATCCTGAAACTTTAGGTCAAATCCATTTTTGGATCACTTTTTTTGGGGTTAATCCGACCTTCTTTCCCATGCATTTCTTAGGGCTTTCGGGTATGCCACGTCGCATTCCAGATTATCCAGATGCTTACGCTGGATGGAATGCCCTTAGCAGTTCTGGCTCTTATATATCTGTAGTTGTGATTTGTCGTTTCTTCATGGTCGTAACAATCACTTCAAGTAGTGGAAACAACAAAAGATGCGCTCCAAGTCCTTGGGCTGTTGAACAAAATCCAACCACACCGGAAGGGATGGTACAAAGTCCTCTAGCTTTTCATACTTTTGGAGAACTTCTAGCTATCAAGGAGACGAAAAGCTCTGTGAAGTAAAAGAAAAAAAGGTCGCCGATTGCTATTAAGAACCTAACAGAACTTTTCAAAATTGAAAACGGATCAGTCGACCTGGTCTACGAATCTATTCTAACTATCAACGAATTCTTCAAATTTTAGGTGGGATGGGGATTGTAATTATTTATACTTCTCGAGGTATAATGACAGACTGGGAGGCTAGATTCGAAGGAATCGGTGGATTAATTTTGTGTTATATATGGTATTCTGATATCCGAATTAGATCCTAAATTTACTATTTGTGAAAAAAAGAGAAAGGGCGGGTTGTATAATCTCACTCCTCCCCCATTAGTTGATACTTCAAGGAGGTTTTATCCGGAATGAATAAAAAAAGAAAAAAGAAAGAAAAAGAAAATAAATAAAAGAAAAGAAAAGAAACTGGTTCACGTAAGAATGAACGTCTTGGTTCACGCAAGAGTGCACGTAGAAAAAGGACTTATTCATGTTCAAGCAAGCTTGAACAATACCATTGTGACTGTTACAGATGTAAGGGGTCGGGTGGTTTATTGGGCCTCCGCCGGTACTTGTGGATTCCGAGGTACAAGAAGAGGGACACCGTTTGCTGCTCAAACTGCAGTGGGAAATGCTATTCGTACAGTAGTGGAGCAAGGTATGCAACGAGCGGAAGTGATGAAAAAGGGTCCTGGTCTCGGAATCCCATCTTCCAGGGTCAGGAGCCACGGAGCCAGAATACCGTTCGACGATCCTACTTCTGATGTCATCCCCTTCTATTCCCTCCCTGTTGAATATCCCAACTATTCTCTATCAATTATGGATCATGAAAGATTTTGTCTTGAAATGCCGATAAGGAATAGCCAGTTATAGAAGCGGGTGGCAGGGAATGAAAGCAAGCACTCCTGTGCCATCAAAGTGGAGAGATTAGTTAGAGCTAGGGGCAGGCCATCTATTCCTGCTTGACTTTTTCAAGATACGAAATGAGAAGCCGTTTTTTGTGACATCATCTCACTATTCGGCAAGTCAATCCCGCTTACCGGCTCAATATATCTCTCAATAGATTCGCTTGCCACAACGACCGGACAGGATAGGAGATCGTCCAACCTTCCAATTTCTCTTTCTGAAGCAACTATAATGGATGGGCAGCTTCCCCTTAAACTTTTTCCAACCCCAGAGAAGAGAACTTCGAGGATACGCGGTAGACATGCTTTTCCCAAGAATCTTCAAACTTTTTGCTTATGTAACGGGGGAGGTACCAGCTGGGTGCAGTGGCCAAGGCGAGATTTGATACCCATCATCTCGAGGAGTACGCCCAGACTTCAGCAGCGCTCGAGAAAGCTACAAGTGCATTGGCTCAACTTGAAGGAGAGTTGTCTCGGCGTAGTGAAACTGCTTCTGCCCATTTGGTGAACAACTCTGTTGCTACTAAAATGAAACATTTTCCCCTCGAGGGAGTGGTTATTTTCCCGATGAAATCGAGGGCACAAGTTTTAAGTGGGTAGGGAGCTCCACGGCTGGAGCATGTATGAGGTTGCCATGTAGATGACAAACCTTGCACCTCTTAACAAATGTTGCTGAATCTATCTCCATAGTTGGCCAATAGTACCCCAAGGTCATCAGGTGATCATATATCTTTGCGTCGCCAATATGTCCTGGGGCGTGGGCTTCCTCGAGAACCTGCTGCACATCCTCTCGAGGGGTGGAGAGGATGGCAATTATAGCCCTTCTTCTAAAGTTATCCTTGCTTAGCAAAGAAGCGAAATGCCCTTTTATTTATTCCAACTACATCTTTTGTTTCAGAGGGGAGGATTTTGTGATCCAGAAAAGAAATACAATAAGTATAGGGCTTTCTCCAGTCTTCATAATATAATATAATGCTCTAAGGCACATTCTACTGGACATGGGCAGAATTTACATTGGAGGCAAGTTTTCTGAAATTTGTTGGCTTCCTCCAATACTGCAGCTGAGAGTTCTGTTCTGATGGAGGTGCATATTCATATTCTCCACTCGGGAAATGGGCAAGCAAATCAACTAAGGCTTTACTTTTCATTGCGTTGGGAGTTACACATTTCATGTCATAGCCTGCTAGAGTAAGAAACCGCCGAGCAGCTCTCCCTATGAGTATAGTATAGCTCGAGACATAAAGTGTTTGATTGGGTCACATCTTGTCACAATATGAACTGTGAAGGACATGAAGTAGTGACGTAACTTCTGAGTAACAAAGACTAATGTGAGGCAGTGCCCTTCCACAACTGAGTACCTTGTCCCCCGACCTGTGATCACTCGGCTCAAGTAGTATACTGGGCGTTCCTTCCTATCGCAATGCCCCATGAGAAGTAGAAGTGAGATAAAGCTGCAAGGGATTGGCTGAATATTGATCCAGTTTAGGCAGCTTTCAGTCTCTATAAACTTGATGGAATATCTCTTACACAAGGAAAAAGACTTGCATCAATCAATGGCATGAAGGAGTTGAATCAGGAACAGAAAGACTTTCAAAGCCAAAGCAAAGGCATTCATTTAGCAGGAGTTTACGCTGCAAAGACGATTCGTGCTAGCTCTTCTCTTCTTTAACTAGTTACATGAATAGCCTATTGGGCTAGTTTACTAAGCTTTCAGTCTACATAAACTTCATTCAATATTGATTACACTGCTTCTCCTACTACTTCTCCTTTTCGTCCTACCTTGACTGTTGGGAAATTTCCATTCGAGAAAGAGATGTACGAATAAAGGAGCGAAGCTGACTCGACCGGACGGTAGAGGTTGTTTAAGAATCGAGATAGGCACCGTGAAAGAAAGAACTTCGCTAGCTTACCCCACGTAGCAGTCCTAGTAAATACCTGTGCTTTATAGAATAGGGCCTTTTAGGATATGATTACAATGCTTCAGTTGTCATTGATCAAGAAGGAAATAAAAAAGGAAGTCGATTTTTTGGTGCGATTGACGGGGAATTGAGACAGTTTCATTTTACTAAAATCTTTCATTAGCTCCTTAGGTATTATAAGATGAGACCATGAATCGAACCAGATCGAAACATTTAGCTGTCGACGGACACACTTTGCCGGAACGTCGACCGCAAACGAAGGATAGGCAGGCCCCGGTTCCCAGGGTTAGGGTATTCCCTATTATGTTATGAGCCTACTCAGATCAGAACTAGTTTATTCTCTTTTGCCTA
>CM060357.1:113457751-113465251 GCA_030545235.1 Helianthus tuberosus
CACACCTATAGCGTTCGTGATCGGCCTCCTCAACTGTGTATCGATCGAAAGGTGGGGCGACACAACACCCAACCAAGGGAGTGGTTACGTACAGTATGTCAACCTTATTCCCGACATGCTATGGTGCCCCGGGGTGGGTAGGAGCGGGTCGAGTCCGTATCGCCGCGGAGCAACAGCCGCGTCCGGATCTGATCTAACTACTTGGCAATTCATCCGGTGACTTCAAGGTCGCTAAAGAAGCCCCAAGAAGCATCAAATATTTCCGATGAGATCCATGGAGCTATTCTTAGATAGCAAGCACTAGCTCCCGGTGCGACTTCATAAAAAGCAATCAAAGATAAGATCGAAGAGAATGAAACACACGTAGTGGTCATTATAGCGGTTCCTTCTGATCCTATAAAACATCCGAAAAAACCTGCTACGGAACTACCGAGCAGGGGCAAAAATATGATAAGTAGATACATAATTTCGAGTGTGATCAGACAGCCAAAAATCAGACAATGACAGAGCGGCCTGTGATTCAGGATTGATCGACGCCCGAGGAACGCTCGACGGAATGAATGAGTCACAAGGTGTAAGCCCCAACGACAAAAGAACCTAGGCATGGAGCATTTTCGGGGGCTAGCCTCCTTCCTTCTTACTTGACTTCCAATTCGACTTTTTTTTTTCTTGAATTTGAATCATTTCCTCTTTATCGCCATTCTTCTGTTTAAGAATTGCGCCCCTTGCCTCCGGTGGCTATTTGAATAAGGCTGGAAAGAGGTGCTTGCTTTATGAAACTTCAACCTTCTTTCTTTGATTCTTTGATCGGAATACGAATGAGATCTGAAAGGCCATCATTGGGGCAAACGATGCAATAGCTTCGGTTAGAGCAAAGCCCAAAATGGCATAACCAAATGTTGTTTAGCCAATGATGGATTCTGAGCCACGGAATGAATCGAGGAACTAAGGACGTTTCCAATACCGATAGCAGCTCCCGCTGAAGCAATTTTAGCAGCTCTGACCCCTATTAGTTTTGCACCTTCTAACATCTCGAGTTGATCATTCTCCTCACGCTTTTTCTTTTTCATTCACGATTTGATGTTCTAGATTCCTCGTCGATTCTTCCCCTCGTTCTTAATATCTTGGACATCTCATTTCCATGCAACGCATTCTTTTTGATCTTGTACCCGCTTGCTTCGCATAGGCTACACAAGCGGTACACTGAACACCAACCCAATCTCGATGAAAAAGTAGAAGCAACTAAAGAAGGGTGATGAAGCTTCTTTGCATCCCATAGTGCTGTCGCACTAAGCGACTACCGTTCCAGAGTCGTACAACGAAGTGATTAGCATACCAGAGTGACGCAAGGCTCTAAGCTCATACCTTATAAGTAAGCTCTTTATGCTCTCTCCGCTTGCTCCTTTTCGTAGCGTAGATCTTTCTTCTCTTAAGATAAGAGATTTTGAGAAGAGTGAGTGCGCTTTCGAAAGTTTCGGCTTTTCGATCTTTCTTCCCTTACAACCCTAAAAAAATGTCATACTGCGATCAAGGAGGAACTATCTTTCTTAGACGAGAAGCCCCCTTATTGGAAAAATAATATTATTTATGATAATTTAAGGGTCGTCATTCTGAGAGAGAAAGGAGAACCTCCCATTGATTATCCGAAGTTGGACTAATTTGGAAACATTGGGCAATTTACTTTATACCTACTATTCCATCTGGTTTTTGGTTCCTAGTCTGATTTTATTAGTAGCCATGATTGGGGCTATAGTACTGACTATGCACAGGACTACTAAGGTGAAAAGACAGGATGTATTCCGACGAAATGCTATTGATTCTAGGAGGACTATAATGAGGGGGATGACAGATCTACTCACGATCAAATAAAAGGAGAAGTCACGCCGAAAGGAGCATATTGGTTCGAATCCAATTCGTGAGAAGAGTCCAAGCGAGAGACTATAACAGTCAAAAGGCCTTCGGCTAAAATACAAATAGTCATAGAGCTCGTTGTTTCACTCATAAAAGATGATGGATAAGCAGTCGTCTCTTACTATATTCCTTCATAGGTAAGGAATGGCGGGACGGATTAAAGCAAGAATCCCTCAACCCCTTCGGTTAACTATATCTGCTCTAGGAAATAGGGTTGATTTGTGACAACTTTCGTCACCGTCTTTCTAAGTGGTATGGCAGGCTAGCTAGTTGACGGGCTTTTAACTGCGGTCTGGTTTCAAAGACCGGACACCTAGACACCTATAAGTATACTACTGGATTGAAGGCCTTTTGATGACGTTGGGATGATGGCAAGTCTCTGCCTGCAGACTAACACTCTGGAGACTACGGGTACCTACGGTGCAACCCCGCTTAGGTTGGAAGCCATCCCAGCCCGGGCGAATTGGGTCTTTGCATTAACTAAAAAAAGGATAAAAAGCGCATCAGGTATAGGAAGGACTTCTTACAGGAGCACAGGAGAACAACCTATATCAAGGATGGTAGCTGACTAGCACTAACAAAAGGGCACTGATGGGATGAGTTCCTTGATTTACTAGTCAAGAAATTCTCTGGGGAGCTTATTACAGATATATTTCATGAAATAGAAGATGAAAAGAAACCTACAGAGGTTACTAACCCGACATTAGAAAAGACGATATCCACAATGTTTCCTTCATTTTTGGATAAATATCCTGATCTGATCGATGGGAGCATCAAATACCAAGATGATCTACCTGATAATGACTGATAACTATAGCAATAACTATAAAAAATTACTATCCTATTAAAGAATTAAATTAGAAAGGGATTCTTCTTAAATAGATATAATAAATAGATAGAAAAGGCCTTCTACTTACAGGCAAATAAGTCCCTACTAGTGGGATAGCCACGTACTCAGAAAAGAGTCCGCACTACTAGGGCGAGGATACCTATTTCTATATAAGAGTGAACTACATAACAGTTGGGGCGTTAAGCCATCATATTCTTTTTTTTTTGGGTAAAGGGTTACCCCGGTGATTCTATATATTCACAACCAAATCAAAACAAGTAGTGAGGAAAAGCCCCCACTAGTTCAAACACAGGACAAACCCCTGTGAATGTGAAACAAAAGAAAACAAGACAAAAACACCACCAAAGTAGATCCACTATACAAACATCTAGAAAAAACAAAACAAAGAGACTCTAATCAACCGCCATTAACGATGACGCTATCTCCATGAATCCCCCAATCATCCAGCAAGCTCCTCACTCTAACCGTGTCTCTCAACTTCATACCCATTAACTTGTAGCGAACCGTAGCTAGTATTATCTCACATAACACATCAGGTGGTCTCGCATGATTCTTGAACAATCTAGCATTCCTTTCCTGCCAAACTATGTATGCCGTCGCCGCAACAAGTATTCTACTAACAAAATTGATGGCAGACTTCGAACTGGCCCGAGCCGAAAGCCAAGCAACAATAGAATCCCATTTAGAATCCACTGAAGCCATCCCCCCTTTATTTCTGACCGAACACCAAACTTGGGATGAAAATTTGCACTCAAAGAAGAGATGGGCATGAGAATCAACATCCGCATAGCATAACAAGCAATGCATCATATTCATGTTTTTTCGTCTCGCAAAATCCCATTGTAAAATTTTATCTTGAGTCAAGAGCTTACCACGCATGATAAGCCACATTAAGAAAGCATGCCTCGGGATGCATTGAGAAAACCAAACAATCTTAAACCAATCCACATCGGCCTCCCTGGTTCTGATCGAATTCCATACTCCCGAAGACGAGAAATCATTGAGATCATTACCATCTTTCCAAAAAACCTGGTCGCTAACATCCGGATTAACTTTTACGAGATCAATTTGATTAAGAACAGGGTATAAGTCTCTCCAAGCCTCTGGTAAAAGCCACATGCCATCTCCATAAATTTTCTCAACCCTGTCATGAAGATTAAAACCAGATCTGGTAATAACTCTCGGAGTTAAGAACTCACCTAGCGGCCCACCATTACACCAATTATCATACCAGGCCGAGGTAGTCTTGCCATTACCGATTCTGGTCCAAATGTATCTTCTAAAAGCTGAACGCAACTATAGGAGCTTTCTCCAACTCCAACAGCAATTTGTAACAACCTTGTAATCCCAAAAAGTATGGCTTTTCAGCCGATAAGAATGGATCCATTCAACCCATAGAGAGTTTCGCTTAGTAACAATGCTCCAAAAATGAAACGCCATGAGCACTTTCTTCACATCACCAATTCGACGAATCCCTAGCCCCCCTTCATGTTTAGGAACACAAACAAATTTCCAAGCAACCTTAGCTTTCCCACTATTAAAAGAAGACTGGGCCCATAAAAAGTTTCGCATTTTAGCTTCCAACTCCAAAATAACCCGAGAAGGCAAAATAAAAACCGAAGACCAATAGATATACATAGAAGACAATACCGAAATAATCAGTTAACGTCTACCAGCAAATGACAGAAGCTTATTCTTCCAATTCATGAAACGATTTTCCAATCTCTCTACAAGAATACCACAATCTTTATAAAGAAGTCTTGAAGAAATGAGAGGAACACCCAAATATCTAACAGGCAGAACACCCTCGACAAATGGCATAAAACTTAGAATAGCACTTCTGGTATGATGAGGAACATTGCAAAAATAAGCCGTGCTTTTCTGAATGCTAGGGATTAATCCCGACATCTGAGTAAACTTCAAAAGAGACATCATAATACATCTAACCGAATCAATATCACCTCTAGCAAACAAAAACAAGTCATCGGCAAAACACAGATTAATAATTTGCTGCTTTTCACACTTGTTATGATACCTAAACGACGAATCAATCCTAGTAGCATGCTGCAAGATACCTGTCAACATTTCCATGACCAACGTGAACAAATAAGGAGATAACGGATCACCTTGCCGAAGGCCACGCTTTCCCCTAAAGTAACAGTGAAAATTACCATTAATACAAACTGAAAAGGAGGGGGTCTCGACACACAGCATAATCCAATCAACCATTCTACGATGAAATCCAAAACCTTGGAGAACACTTCTAAGAAAACTCCATTCAACCGTGTCGTACGCTTTCTGAATGTCCACCTTAAACGCACACCTAGGAGGACCAAAACTCCTATGATAATTATGCATTAATTCTTGGGTTAACAAGATATTATCCGAAATCCTTCTACCCGGAATAAACGCAGATTAATTAATGCAAACTATGTCATTAAGATCTCCTTTAATCCGATCCGCCACCAGTTTACTAATACATTTGTATAAGACATTGCAATATGAAATAGGACGATAGTCCGTAACCATCAAAGGAGTAGAAACCTTCGGCACTAGGGCAATTAACGTATGATTCAGCTCTTTTAGAAAACGCCCCGTGTTAAAAAAATCAAGAATAGCATTTGACACTTCAGAACCTATTATAGGCCACGCATTCTTATAAAAAGCCGTTGTATACCCGTCAGGGCCTGGAGCTTTATCAGAACCCAAATCAAAGAAAGCTGCTTTAATCTCTTCAATGCTAACCGGACGCACCATGGAACTAGCCACCTCAGGGCTTAAAACTTTTAAGAACAAATCAAGTGTAGGCATAATAGAAACACTACCCGCACTACCTAAAAAATTCTCATAGTGATCCACAAACGCTTTAGAAACGCCATCACCCTCAACATAAATTCCATTCGAATCCGTAATCCCATCAATACGACTTCTGTAATTTCTACTTTTTAAAGACGAGTTTTCAGTAGTCTAATGAGTACGCCCCTACTAAAGGGCCTCCCTTTAAAGATAAAGACAGAAGCGCATCCAATTGCTCAACAAGAATAAGTTTGAGCGCGAGAGCAAATAAATCGGGGTCATTTACGCTGTTGTGACAAGAGAAGTCGACCAAAGGGGTGCTGATCAGTCAATAAAAGTCCCTACCTAACGTGAGTGCTCTAGAATTTGCTAAAAGATTTATGTCCTATTCTATAAGGTTACACTTTACTTTAGTCTTGTGTCCCTTCGGGTTCTCCGTACTCTCTCTTCTCTTCTGGAGTTTCCACTTTCCTGTTTTCGGAACTGCGAGTCAATTTGATGTGTTCGTATAGGTTACGCGGTGGATCTTCTCTTATAAGGTCTACTCACATCAAGGTCTTCCGGCATCTAAACGTTGGAAGCGCCATTGTCTCTTAATGTTTTCACTGACTGGCTTTACCATTGAAGTTTTGGTTAGCATTTCCAGATTTGGGAGTGTTGACTGCATAGCAGTATGGAATGGTAAGGGTGTTTATCATGGAGCGTGTACGTCCACTTCAATGAAGTTGAAATTGATCGGATTCGTACTTTCTATGGTGACGATGAAGATTGCGTGTTTTAAAGATTTTTGAAAGAAAGATGGATGGAGCGATATCTGCATTGGTATGCTACTGCATGGTTGGACTACTAGAGCAACGGCACTACTGCAAGCTTAAGAATAGAGTCGTGTGAGTGCATGGTTGGTCCTGAACCAGAGATGAGGTAAGGATAGCATGATTAACTAGTTGCGGGTCACTGCTACTTGGCTAGAGACCACTGAACATCATTTGGATGTGCCAAGGGAATATGGGCTTAGGCCTCTTTGATGGTTGTCATTCTCATGGCTATTTGGATGGACTCATATCCTTTGCATTCTTTCATGTGAGGAGCCAACTCCACAACTTTGACGGGCTTTTTTTGAATAGATCTTGACTTGGGCTTGCTTTGATGATGGGTAGGCTTGTCGTGCTTTCGCCCTTCTGTGGGCATTTTACATGGATGAATTCATACCATACAAAGATACACTTTAAACTATAAGATTGACTATGGAAGAATATTAAACATCTATTGAATAGCTATAAAAAATACGGTGTTTTAGCAACTTTGAAGTTAGGAATCCTCCTTATGGAAAGGATTTCATATTACAACGAAAAACACGGGCTTTTAGCAACTCGGATTGACTTCAATCATCCCCTAGCGTCACTAGCTCTTCTTCGGTCGAGCCTACTTCCTTACGACCTCTGTAGCAGCTTGTGCGGGATAGTTCACCAACATTACCTATTTAACCAATCTTCTAGCGAGAGTTAGGAACTCTTATGAATGAAGAATGCTTCGAGATGCTTTCTTGCGACTGAACGCAAATAAACGTCTATTCTAAATGGTAAGTAGGCGTCACTCTTCCTTTAAGTCTTTCCAGAAGCTATTCTTCCCATCAACTTCGATTGAAGTAGTTTACCGCGGTTAAAGTCCTCTCGAGCTCAACGACCATAAACACTTTCTTGAGTAAGATTTCTTGCTTTAACTCGTCCATCTCCTAACGCCACTTACAGGCATGCTTCTGAGCCTAACGCGTATAGCGCCAGGAAGCATCATCGATTTAGAGCACCAAAGTCGACCTACGGGAACCTGAGCTAGCCACGCTGCTATGTAATACTTTCTAGGAATACTTTCTGTCAACGCCAGTTATTCAGTGGTCAAGAGTCTCTTTTAGCTTGAAGTTCAGTGGAGCGCTAGCCCGCTCTTCA
>CM060357.1:113470251-113477751 GCA_030545235.1 Helianthus tuberosus
CGGCTGGAATCAAAAAAGATTCTCCGCTCTGCTCCTACTCCTTCTTCTCCTTTAGGATATGGTCGTCGTTGGTCCTTTTTTGCACTAAAAAACTAGTCACAGCAACTAACTGTCTACGTACGAAATTTACGGAACAGGGATAAGAAAGCAGGCGGGATAAAAGAAGAGCGAGGTATAGTGAGAAAGCTCACCCCTGCCTTTAGACGATAAAGCCTTCTTTTACATCCCATCCCCTAGACAAATCAATAGGAAATGCTACAAGCCATTGTTGTTCTTTTGACGATGAACCACTCCGGTACAACAAGCTAAAGTGACCTCTACGCTTCACCCCCGGTGCGTAGGGCCGATCCCCTTGTGCTAGAGGGAGGACCAAAAAGTTTGTGTTAAGCATATAGTTGGTTCTTGTCTTGTTTAGGCATTTGGTGCCCTCTCTGCCGGCCTGCTTAGTGGCAGAGTCACCTTCTTTGGGGTCAGTGAGGAGGACAGGACAATCCCCCACTCCGGCGGTTTCTTTCTTTCTTTCCAACCGGATTCTACCCGGCCCGGTCCTATTTCAAACAAAAGAAGCAAAGAAGGGAAATCCTCATAAAGGTAGCAAGACGTGTCGCCTTCGAATTGAGTAGTGAGTCTTCTTTCTACTCTACTTTTGTAATAGAAAGTAGACTCAAGCCTCACCCCTTCATGTATGTGAATTTTCCGATCTAGTTATATGGACTGATCTTTTTCCGTTTAAAAGAGGTTCTATTTTGATAGATAGAGATAGACAGGAACTAAGCAATAAGAACAGAATACCAAAGGCTTACTCCCATTTCTCTCTACTCTATCTATGAAGGCTATGAAGGAAGCTCACCACCACTAAGCTCATTAGAACTCAAATCTAAATGAGTCAGCCCTTTCAAGTTCCCAAAACTTGTTGGTACTGGACCAAATAAATTCTTATTACTAGTAAAGTTCAGCTTTACAAAACTGCTCAAACGCCCCAACCTTTCAGGGATGGTGCCAGAAAGCTGATTCTTTCCCAGATACAAGCCTTGAAGCTTAAGCGAATCGCCAAACTCCGGAGGAATGAGACCAGTAAGCAAATTCCCTGATAAATCAAACGTTGTAAGATTTGTCAGGCGAGAGAGTGATCTTGGAATTGATCCAGAAAGCATGTTATTGCTTATCAAAAGATCTACCACGACCACACAGTTCCCCAGGTATGGTCCCATACAGCCTATTGTAATACATATAAAAAACTCCACGATATTGAGCGTAGCTCAGATCAGGTATATTAACCTGAGAAAAAGACAAAGATGACTTGGAAGGAATCGACCCGGATAGATTATTATGAGAAAGAACTAGGCATTGTAGTTGAGCCAAGTCAGTAAGATTCTCTGGTATAGGCCCATTAAGATTGTGATTTCCAAGGTCCAATGTGTATTCAAAGGTCCTTTCAACTACTATTATAGCTCGTACAACCTTGAGTAATCTGTGTATCTCAACTAGTGAAATAAGTTACTTGCCTAGTGCTACCCCTCCTCCACAGAAGACTTGCTAGAATAGCTTGCATGGAGAGCTACCACCTTTCTCTCTTGACTTTGCTTTGGGTAAACTAACTTTCTTTAGTCTCTATCCTTCTACTAGCCGACTAGGAGTTAGAAAAGCCTGACATCACACTTACAGGGTACTAAGATTCACTGCTTTTCTCCTCTAGCCACAGACATACCTGACTACCACAGACCTCCTTTACTACTTGAACTATCAATCCAATTAGTAACACAGGCTCCTTGTCCGGCTGGGAAGGATCTATACACCAATATCTTGAGAGGAAGTACTGCACTGCCTGGACAGCTAAAGGATGAACTCTAAAATTTCCCATTGGTTAAGATAGAGCTAATTCTGTATTACCCTCAAATAAAGGGGATTTTTCTACATCAAGAGAAGGTGGTTTAAAGAATAATGCTAGCTGGGACAGATCTTATTTGAAAGAAAGTTAGCAACCGTTAGCTTGTAGGACTGTGCTACTGGACTGTGCCGGGGGAGTGGTTAGATTTGTATCCTCCTCTTAATCAGATTATGCAGGTTACGATAGAGCCTCATGTGGATGACAGACTGAGTTTGAAAGATGGTTCGGACATTGTTGACTTCTCTACGGCTAGTGTGTGGCACTCTATTCGAGAAAGGGAGTCAGAGGTTGATTGGTTTGGAGTTGTGTGGTTTTCTCAATGTATTCCGAGACATGCGTTCCTTATGTGGCTTATTGTTCAGAGAAAATTGTTGACTCAGGACAAAATTTTACGTTGGGATTTGGCTCGGAGGAAGAACATGAACATGATGTGCTGTTTATTATGCTATGAGGATGTGGATTCTCATAACCATTTATTTTTTGAATGCAAGTTTTCGTCCAAGATTTGGTGTTCTATCCGAAATAAAGCTGGAATGGATACGATCGATGCTTCATGGAGTAATATTTTGGATTGGTTGTGTGCCCGGGTTCGTTCGAAATCAGCTTCCAATGTTGTTAGTAGATTGTTGGTGGCGGCAGCTTCCTATGATATTTGGCGGGAAAGAAATAATAGATTATTTAAGAACCAATTGAGGCCTCCTGAAGTTATTGTTAACAATATCTTTAACACGGTTCGTTACAAGCTGATGGGGATGAAGTTTAGAGACACTGAGAAAGTGAGGAGATTGCTGGATGCTTGGGATATTCATGGAGAGGCGGTCATTGATGATGGCGGTTGAGTAGTTTGTTTGTTTTGTTGGTCTAGATGTTTTGTCTAGTGGTCGTCTTTGTTTGGATGTTTGTTTTCTGGTTGTGTTTTGGTTTACAGGCATGGGGTATGCCCCATGTCTGAACTAGTGTGGGCTTTCCACGCTACTTGTTTTTATTGGTTGTGAATATGTAGAATCACCGGGGTAACCCTTTACCCAAAAAAACTAGGTTGGCTACTCTCTATGATCCCAGCTGCTATTATCAGATAGCTAGGACTGATTCTACAGCTCCTTCACACAGGGTACGGAGGGGGGATACCTAAAGAGAAAGTTTAGAGTTCTTACATCCAGCCTTCGTTGCTTCACTCTCCTAGGAAGGACTTTACCTCTCTATCTTATAGATGTAATAGGATTTAGAATTCTTCCTCTTAGAGCTTTCCCTCATATTACAGTACTAGAGGCATGGAGGAAGCATTGAAAGGAAGGAATGAAAACCTTACTTACTCCCCTATACCTGAAGGACATATCAAAGAGGATATAACCGTAAGAAGGAATATAAATAAAAACTTGAGGCTGGTTGAGTGAAATACGGCATGAAACCAATACTAGAAGAGTAAGGAGGAAGCATTAGAAGAAAGGGTTCCTCCCTCATAGCACAGTCCTATGGCTTCTTAGAGAAGGGTAAAGGCACTCATAGCAAGATTCAAAACTGCAAACAGAAGACTCTAATCACTGGAAGGAAGCTAGGCAGGAGCCATTCAAAGCTTCGAGTTACCTTCGCTTGAGAGCGCTAGATAGAAGGAGTTATAATGTATTCGATCCCCTATATAGATCCTGACGAGAAGACGAAAAGATGCATCGTCTTATCATCTGTTCTGCCTTTTGCATCTTCCTTGAAGGTTAGCAGACGAAGACGGAAGACATTGATCTAGTTATCTTTTTTATCTATCCTCTTTCTAAAGATAGATAAGCAAGGTTTTTCTCACTACTGGCAAGAAGCCTTAAGAGAAGAAGCTCTTTCTAGTGGAAGAGGCTGGGCAAGCTCTTTCTAGTTCAGGGTTGCCGAGAGCCCCAGCATAGAACTTTTATCTGACTAGGAGCAGCTAAGCCCCTACCTATATAGTCAAGAGGGATAGAGCCCCGAAAGAAGTAAGGGTAGTCGATTTCCAAGATTTTTAGTATCTCAAGTAAGGTTCCCGGGATTGGAGTGGGTCTATTAGCACAGGGGCAGACCTGTTAGAAGAATCCCTACGGCATCCTTAAGAGGCTCAAAGATCTTGAAAAAAAGAACGAGTGAGGACGTGTCCAATCTGAACCAAGCTCAAAGCTAAAAAATAATAAGGAAACACACTCTTTGTCGGAACGAGGAAGAACTGTTGACGTAAAACCCGCTTTTCTGCTCTTTCCCTCTCTTCTTTGCGACAAGCTTCGGAACCTAAGTCAGAGAGATGAGATCTCATTGCTAGTGTTCTTAGATAGTAGGGACCTGCTTGTGCCAATAGCAAAAAACCAGATCATTGCCCGAACTACCCTTCTCAAGGCCTGTTTTCTTACTTTCATTTCTATTGTAAATAGTAGTCAACGGCTCGCTCAAAGGAAAATCTAACAAGCCAATGTTTGCATTCGGGCGAGTGCATAGCCATCGATCTCGAGTGATCCCAGTCTATGATCTAGAGTCCCTAAGAAATTACTGTAAGATGTGAATGATGCTTTTCTTTTGAATTTCCTTAAGATGAAGCTAGAGTCGTCAAAGTCCATAGTCGACAAAGAAAGAATGATTTAGTTCCGATTCCCTGTCTTCATCTTTTCTAGAAAAAGGCTTCCATTTCTCTACTAGAGTACGAGATCAATTCAAAGAGGACTAGATTGACCCTGAGAAAGAAGATTTTTTGGTAGAATGCTAAACTGAGTAGGCTAAGTAAGCAATGAATCGCGGAGAAAGCTCTTTTTTCCCTTAACTTAGTATAAGTAAGAAAGATAGTCCGATTTCCTATGCCGAAAGATCGATCTGGTTTAGCGCTTTTCATTTTTCTTTTTTGGTATTGATCCTGGCTCAGAAGGAAGACCAGAAAGGTGTACCGGTGGAGCACTTTACCTTGTTATAGATTATAGAAAATAAAAAAAGAAAGAATTCCCCCTCCCTTATGCTATCTGGATCTATGGTAATGAAATCATTTATCTTCTTATCGCAGAAAGATTGAATGTCATTTGTGATTAGCAGTCAAATGGAATGAGCATAATCAGAAATATGGTTTGTGGCTCACTTCGTACATCTTCTAGTCGTTGATATTTAAACGCAAAGGTCTAAGCTAGTAAGTAGCTCATCCCTAGCTTTTTCTTTCTTGGTATGTGGTCTCCTGCCATTTTTCTTTTTTATAGCACTGTAGTTGCATAAGCAGTCAAGTTCAGGGGAAGGAGTTCAAGGCGAGTAGTCTCTGGAAGTAGGTTCATCCCCCTCTTGGTTGGCGATGGCCAGGTCTTTTGGTATAAATGACTTGCGATAGTGTAGCTAGCGAAGTAGGGTAGGATAGCAAACGAAGTGATAAGGAACGGAGTCTGTAGCTGCCCTTCTATCTTTCTTTTAAGAAAAAGAGTGAATCTATAGAGAGCTAATAGACTATATGCTTCTAGTACCCGAAGGTGAAATAAGCAAGGCTAAAGTGAGTCTCGTGCGCTAAGCAGGAGTAGGTCTTTGGTCTGTGCGCCCACAAAGTAAGGGAGGTTAGGGCTTTTCTTACATAGACGGAAGTTTCACTTCAAGCTAATGCGTAATTAAGAGAGACTTTCACTATGCTAAAGTGCAGTGGGCTAGCTTTAGTTTGCCTGGTCTGGTATCGATGCATGCAATAGGAATTCTAGTCTTGCTATATGTCTGAGCTTGTTCCCCTCTATACAGTGCAGGTTCGAAGACTAGGCGAAGATCGGAGACTAAACACGAATCATCAATTCCTTTGACCATTCGTTTTGACCCTCCAATTCTTTTAGAAATGCTAACGAGGTTCAATGATGCCGACGAAGGGAACCAGCTGAAAGGTTATCAAAGGCAGGCACATAACATAGGCAGACTCATAGGAGAAGGCTATGCGTGTAAATCCCAACTAGATAGCTCCTTTTCATTCGATTTCTATACTATAAAGGGCGGCTACTCGACCTATTTGGAAAGAGCTACTCTAAAGCCTATTATGTTACTTTTTAGCCGATTTCAGTTTCAAAGATCACTTTTCTCAGGCCAAGACCGTAGGAATAAAAAATCCACTTCTCATTCAGGAGCGGGAAACTCAGTATCATTCAAAACCGTCAGGATTAGAACGGATAGAACGATAACCGAAGGAGCCTATTTCTTTTCCTTCGCCTTTCTTTCATTTCATTATAAAGTTCCTTCTTTTTGTTACCCGGCTTTGATGAGATAGGATTGGTAAAAGGTCTGACTCTATGGTAGCCGCCTTGAAACAATTTCCCTTAACGAGCTACGAATAAAATAAGGTTACGAGCTTCCTGCCCTAAGAGTGGGTATTCGCAATCACGAAAGTACACTCCTGTTGTCTGCTAATCAATCCGAGACAACAATAACAAAGCGAAAGACTACATTTTAGAGAGTATTAGAGGTTATTGAGCTGGTGGTCGGCCCCCAACCAAAAAAGACTATTTCGATTGTTTTTACAATTCGATGACATATTTCCCCCCGAAAGTATACAGCAAATTCTTTATGTGAAAACGGGGAAAATTCAACGTATGGCAGAATTAGATCCTAATCCTTTTTGGACCGAGAAAAGCAAAGAGACTGAAAGTAGATAGGAGTACAAGGGCATTTCAAACGAAAGGTGCATTTCCTCAGTTGATAGAAGAAAGAGTGCAGCCCAGCGCTACGGCTTAGTTAGGGGGCTAAGAGCCATGGCTGACTTATAAGGAGAGTCTACGGTAAGCAGAGAGTCCACGGCACCTAAGCTATTCACATATTAGGATTGGTTAGTAGTCTTTGATTATGAGACTAGGGAAAGTGAGACCATAGCCCTAAGCTCTTCTTTAATAGCTTATAGTGCACTGAACTGGGAAAGAGAATGAAAGATGATCTCCTATTGTAAGCAAGACCCTAATTTAAAGAAAGAATCAAAGGCAATGCCACAGGGAAGTGAAAGGTGGCATGAAAGTAGAATCAGATTCTCCGAAGCAGACTGGCTTGAATTCATGTCATGCTTGAAGACTGCTTGAAAGCTAATCCTGCCTTCCTTCTTGCTTGACTGACTTTTAAAAAAAGCAATTCCACCGGGGAAGGATCCACGAAAGCCCTCGCTTGCTACCGCTTTACCTTGCCTTCCAATCGTACTTCTAGCGAGGAAGGCCTTCTAGCAAGGAAGTTGCAGCTTTCCGCTTGCCTTTCTCCTCTTTCAATCTAGTCTGCTTTCTCTTCCTGCTAACAATCGAAAAGATATGTCCGAATGTTGAGCCTCTTTTCAGACCGGCAAATTGAGCTTGAGCTTTCAAATGAGATTGCCTTAGTCGAGAAGTGTGCTCCTTTCACTCTCCCTCCCCCGCTTATTCATTAGGCCGAGCGGCTTTGCACCTACGGGAGAGCTAGTTAGTCTTCCTTCCTCGCCAGCTAGGTGCTTGCCGGTGAGGGAACTGCGAAAGGTGTTATGCTTTCCTGGTTCTATTGGGTTAGTGTTAAGTAGGTGATTTAACCCTCTATGGAGAGGGAAGAGGGAAGCAGGGCGACAGCTAGTTGCTTTCTGGTGAGTTGCTATCGTTCCTCTCCTTTCAGTCGAGCTAGGCTGAAGACTTTCTCTTTCTAGCCAAGCAAGCCCC
>CM060357.1:113482751-113490251 GCA_030545235.1 Helianthus tuberosus
TCTCGCCCATCAAAGCATAAGAAGCAAAAACTAGAAGAATAAACAAGGGATAACGCGCATACAAAGAGGATTCTTAACCGTTCGCGAAGAGAAGATAGTTATTTTAGGCAAGGAAAAAGCCAACCATAGCAGAACGCAATCAAAGCTTTCGTCCTTGGCTGCTCCTTCAACTGATTTCATTCATTCATAAACTAGCTTGAACGTGCCATCAAGAGCTCCAGCTACAAGAGGATAGGATCTTTTTAGGCTGGGCACTAAAGCTGCATTGATTTGACTTCTTTGCTTCTGCTATTGAAGCTAAAAACCCCAAGAAAACTTTATCAATTCTCATTCTTCTTTGGCGACAAGGAAGGCTACCCCTGGGTAAAAGTACTAATCCGTCTATCTACTTACTACCTAACTAAGAGAATGGTATTTACTGAGAGAAGTAGTACGAGGAGCTAGATTGTTGTTGTCTTCTTTTTGGCAGTGGGATAGCGAAACTATGAGGACTGAACTTTCACTTTCTTACTTGAACTCATAGCTCTTTCTCTTTTTATCTTTTGAGAGCTGTATGTAACTACAGTTCTTTATGGGCTGGGGAAATCTCCTAAATTACAAGAGAGGAAGATAGAGTTAGCATTGATTGGGAAGGAAGGAACTAGTAATCCATTTAAGAGGACTTTACCCTAGAAAAGTAAAAGGGAGGGAAGGAACTGACTTTTTCTAACTCGGAATGAATTGGAAGTGCGAGATGCACTAATCGGAAAGAGACTCTCTCTTGACCTGACTTTCCCTATTGGCTTTGACTGCGGTAAGTAATTCACTCAAACCGATTCCATTTATGGATACTTGGAGGGTGGGAAAACTCTTTCTTTTATCAGGATTAAAGGCTTAGCCGCCTGACTCACTCCGGATAGAAAGAGGGGGTCAGACACGGCGGAGACTTTCACTGAATATGGGATTGAGACTACGACTGGAATGGAATTGCTCCGTTGATAGATCCAGATTCGCATCCGCCCGTCTAAGAGATTTCTTCGTGCCGGGTCGTGAGCGATGTGGAGTGATAAAAAAATGGGATCTATTGGGCTTTCACTTGCACTGCCTTCGCCTAGGACATTAGAAATGGCGAGAAAGGGCTTGCTGCTGGTTCGGAACTCCCCTATTTATTTGAATTGATTTACAGCGGCTATTTTCAAGCTTATAAAAGGAATTGCTTCTATTCACTTTAAAGAGGGTCTCTCCTGTCCGGCTCGATATGAACAAGGTAGGCTGGTAGGTGGGTAGGCTTCTATCCGACTAGTAGGACATGCAGTTCTCCCCTTAGCCTTAGGGCAGGCACGAAATCAATTAACAGCTTCTAAAGAAAAGAGGACGACTTAAGACAGCAAGAACGGCCAAAAGAAGTAAGTCACTTGCAAGCCCAGGAAGAATGAAAAGAAATCGATGAATGTGTCTCGACCAAGCAACGAAGAAGCGCTAGCAGATGGGATTGGACCTATATAGACTAGGAAACACAGGGAAAGACAGTCTTGGGGGTCCCCAAAACAGAGTGAGAACTAGCCCTTTGAGGAGCTCTCTAAGCTGTCTAACTCTCTATTACCATATGCAGAGGGAAACAAGGTTCAATAGCTGGATAGAGTAAGAAAACAACTAAATAGAAATGAGTACTTGCTACGGGTGAAGGAGTAAAGAGTTTCAAGAAAAAATCTCCTTAATCCGACTGCGGGAAGGCTGTTCCTGCTACATTTCGCTGGGGAAGAATGAAGGAATTGAGTCCTTTCACATTATCACGGAAAAAGGGGATTGCCTCTTAGTCAATTTTGACTGGAAAAAGACCCGGAACCCCATACCCTCTCATTCACTTACTATAGGCCGAGGAGCGTAGATTCATCTTACTTTTTATAAATGGAAAAAGAGACATAAGTCACGTATTCAAGCAAGAGCCTTTGCCTCTCTTCGCTATGTAAATAGAGGGCCGGAGGAAGAAGTGCCAGAACCTCAACAAAAGAATGAAGGTGATAGAGTCTTACAGGAGATGCTAGGCTTCGGAATTGAATGGAATGGTTCCTCTCCCTTGGTTGCCTTCACTGCCCTTGAATCCCTTCTCTTTTTCTATTTCAGTAGTCTTATGCGGTCTGATTTGTCCATTAGTTGCTTAACTCATAGTAGTTAGGAGGTTGTTGTCCTAATGAGTGTAGCGGAGTGCTCCCTATCCTATTACTCATCTATAGGGCTATCACCCTAGCTTTCCCTGTCTCTGCCTTTCTTTCCTAGTCCTGAGTTTTTCTTCTTGACTATTGCTTGGGATTGGGTTTGACAATATTCAATACTAAATATCTACTCGTGGAGGGAGGGGAGGCAATAGATTCATCTTAGGCAGTTACCGAAGGAACTGTAGGGCTTAGGGCAGCGAGTGAGCCTTGGATTTTTATTCAATAGCTCTAGGGGATGTGAGAAGAGAGGCAATAGCTATTATAGAAGGACTTAACAATTTATGGCATGAATTAGAGTTGAAGGAAGAAAGACATGAAATGCTAGAAAGATGGAATCTATGAATGAGCTCTTTCGTCTAAGCCTAGAACTAGGCAAGAGCAAGGAATGGACTTTAGGTGAGTGTGAAAACCGGAAGGAGGGGACAAAGGTCAGTTCTATAAGGCAAGAAAGCAAGATCAGAAGAAGGAGCAATGCAGAATAACTAAGCATGACAAGGAGAGAATAGCTAGACTTTCAAAGACGGTAGCAATGGCAAGGAGACTAATCCCGTATTCTTTCCCTAGCAATTGGAGGATTCTATTGATCCAAGACCTGTATGTAGACCTGGGCCTCCCCCGCTTTCAGTTAAGAATTATCTTACCTTTCTCTTCTGTCAGTTCCTTTCTTTGAAAACCAAGGATGAAGCTAGAATGTGGAGTATGGACTTATCATGCTTCCCAATTCCACTTGCATAAAAGAGTTTATTCAACTCCTAAGAGATTCTATAGTTCCTGAGCTACCCCAATTTGATGAGAATGAGGGAAGAAGTCCTTAGCTATTCCTTTGGCCTATAATAAGAAAGGTCCATCAAGACTCAGAAATTATCCTCGATCTTTTCAATCCCTCTAGTAGAGAATTCTTAGCCTTCGTCTTAGAAACTGAGCTCTCACAAAGCAAGTCATTACTTATTGTTTACACACACTTTCTATTTTACTTAGCCTACTTCTTTATCATTAGATCAATTAGGTAGGGGAAGACTCTGTGTACTAACTTTATCTTCTTTCTTCTTCTTTTCAATCCCTTGCCACTTCCCTTCTTTGCTGGCACGTACCTGTCTTTGCTTTGCACAAGAGATCCCCCTACTCTTCACACCCCTCTAGTCCTGATCTTGCTTATGCATTACTTGGGAAGGATTGCCCTATCCCTTTGTTGGGGGCTTTGGCTACCCTACCTCATTCCCTTCACAAGCCAAGGACAAGATGAATCTATTGCCCTGTCTCCAAGAGAAGAAATGGCACCAATCGATTCAATAGAAGGCATTAAGCAGACAGAGCGAGAAGAGAGGATATCCTTTATCTTGCAGCTTTCATGAAGGCTTTCATTGAAGAATCGAAAGAATCTTCCCAGTCTAGGGCTGAAAGGGGGGGGGGGGCTAAATGCAGAGACAAGGCAACTGAGGATAGTGACTTTCTCATGTAATGAATAGAATAGGCCCGAGAGCTATGAAAGGAGAGAGTTTCCTATTCCATATTCCGGTTGACCAATTCGCGTAGTATCCAATCCAGAATATAGCCTTGCTTTTGCCCTCTCCCGATAGTACATTTATGCTCCTAAATCACTGAATTCAAACTCTCTATCGGATGAAAGGGAGCGAGCGAGTGTAGGTTACTAGAATGTTGGGTCTTAGAGCCAGTAGAGCGAAGTACAAGCGAATGGAGTGGAATCTACCATTGAAGAAATCTATTTGCTTAACCCAGGCCTTCAGATCGCACTTCCTACTTAAAGAGGATCGGAAGAAGTTGAAGGTTGAGAAAGAAGGATCAGATGTGTACGAACAGAATGAACCCCAGATAGAGAAAGCGGACCAAGGGGAGATTCCCCTTTCGATTGGAGTTCTACGGTGGGAAAGAAAGTAAGGAGTTAGAGCTCGGAAGTAAGAACTAGCTAATTTTTAGATAGTCTCGACCTAAAAGAGGGAGTCAAAACTGACTTATAGGGGTTGCCAGTCATAGCTATAGGAAGAGGGAATCCAACTATCAAAATTCAATCATAGGGCTAAACTGTGCTTGATTAGTACCGGCTTTCGTTGAACTGAACAAGCGAAATGAGAATGTCAGTCTAGTGTTAAAAAGGGCGAATAGCAATCGGGCTAAATGCATGGCTTCGACTCCTAATTCTACCTTTAAAGGGCTTCGTTTCGGCCTATGGAATCTCAGTTCTGTAAAAGCCAGTCTTTGAGAGCATAAAGAGGGCCTTATAATTCATAAAGAGGGTCTTATAATTCAAACTAGATATCGGATGAAAGTGGTATGACAACCTCAAAACCCGGTCCCATGGGGAGAGTTTTCTATTTGAGTTTCGGAAAAGAAAGGAGAAAGGACTTTTGAAGCTTGCTGACTAGGGTTGGAAGCTAAATTCAGTCTTCGCCATAACATAAGAAAGTCGTGGAGTGCATAAGAAAGGGATTAATAAAGCTGATAACAAATCGTATTTTTGTTCTTTTATCTATGCGGATAATAACTATGTTAAAAGAAAGGATTTGTGGCAGAATTTACAGATTCATAGTAATTTTGTAAATAATAAACCATGGGTCTTGTTGGGTGATTTTAACTCATCCTTGAACTTGGAGGATAATCTTTATGGTTCATCATGTGTTACTATGGCTATGAGGGATTTCAAGGAGTGTGTGGAGCAGATAGAGGTGTTAGACATTAACAGGTTCGGATTACACTACACTTGGAATCAAAAGCCGAGAAAGGGTATAGGTATTATGAAGAAAATTGATAGAGTCATGGGAAATGCGCAATTCCTGGTGGAGTTTCTTTCGGCTCACGCTGTTTTCAACCGTATCGTGTTTCGGACCATAGTCCGTGTATTTTAAAGCTCCCTAGTCTCGCAAAAGTGGGCCCGAAATCTTTCAAATTTGCTAATTTTTTAGTTCACAAGGCTGAATTCAGGGAGGAAGTCTTAAAAGTGTGGAGTTTACCTTGCACAGGTAATCGTATGTATTGTGTAGTTAAACGTTTGAAGCAGCTGAAATCTCCTATGCGAAAACTCTTGTATAAGCAAGGAAATCTGCATGAGAAGGTTGTTAAGCTAAGGGCAGAGTTGGATGAAGTCCAAATGGCTATCGATGGTGATCCGTTTAATGTCAGTCTTCATGGGAAAGAAGTGGATTTAGTCAAGGTTTTTAATGAAGCGAAGTTGGATGAGGAACGATTTTTGAAGCAAAAATCCAAAGTGGAATGGCTTCAGGTAGGCGACTCAAATTCGGCTTATTTTCATAACTCTCTCAAGTGTAGAAACCATGTTACCCGTATTGATTGCATTAAAGATCGAAATGGTATAGTTTTTGAAGGGGTGGACGTCCCGATGGTTCTCGTTGAGCATTACACTCAGTTTTTAGGAGTTGAGGGGAATATTACTGAGGTCATGAATCCGGAGTTATTTTATAGGAGGTTGTGTCCGTTGAAGGCTCAGAATTGGTTCGGGATGTTTCGATAGAGGAAGTTAAAGAAGCTATGTTCTCAATTGGTAATGATAAGGCGCCAGGCCCAGATGGTTTCTCTGCTGCTTTCTTTAAACATTCTTGGGATGTGGTGGGTAATGATATCTCTTGTGCCATTCAAGAGTTTTTTGCTAATGGGAAGCTGCTCAAGGAGGTAAATCATACTATTTTGGCTTTGATTCCTAAAATACATACTCCTAATTTGGTTATGGATTATCGGCCTATTTCTTGCTGCAATGTTCTCTATAAGTGCATTAGCAAGATTATCACAAACAAAATAAAAATTGGGCTTGATGATGTGGTAGATATTAATCAATCTGCGTTTGTTCCTGGAAGACATATTTCTGATAATATTTTGCTGACACAAGAACTGATGCACAATTATCACCGTAATATTGGCCCGCCAAAGTGTGCTTTTAAAGTTGATATTCAAAAGGCTTATGATACGGTAGATTGGTCGTTTCTAAAGTCTTTGCTTGTGGGTTTTGGGTTTCACCCCAAAATGGTACATTGGATAATGGAATGTGTTACTACTGTCTCCTTTTCTGTTGGAGTGAATGGTAATATTCATGGTTTTTTTCAAGGCAAAAGGGGGTTGCGTCAAGGTGATCCAATGTCACCTTATTTATTCACTATGGTTATGGAAGCTTTGACTCTTATTCTAAAAGATTTGGTGAATAAATCTTCGAATTTCAAGTTTCATAACTTTGTAAAAAACAAAAAATTGTGAATATCTGTTTTGCGGATGACTTGTTTATGTTTTCTAGAGGCGATATTTCTTTGGCTAGAAGTATTATGGATGGGCTGGAGAGGTTCAAGAATGTGTCAGGGTTAGTTCCTAGTATGGCAAAGAGTACCGTGTTTTTTGGCAATGTTGCAAGGGAGGTTAAACAAAGCATTTTACAGTTGATGCCGTTTGAAGAGGGCTCTTTACCGGTTCGTTACTTGGGAGTGCCTCTTATCTCGTTGAGGTTAGTGTATAAAGATTGCAAGATTCTGGTTGAAAAGATGGAAGCTAGAATTGATAGTTGGAAGAATAAAACTTTGTCTTTTGCTGGTCGTCTTCAACTAATAAAATCCGTCTTATCTTCCATGCATATATATTGGGTGTCAGTTTTTATTCTTCCGGGTAGAATTATTGCAGATTTAGAGAAAAAGACGAGGGCCTTTCTTTGGTGTCAAGGTCCAATGAAGAAAGGTCGTGCGAAAGTAAAATGGTCTGATGTTTGTCTTCCCAAGTTTGAAGGTGGTTTGGGTATTAGGAGAATTCGTGACATGAATATGGCGTTAATGACCACTCATATATGGAGTCTCTTAACTAGAAGGCATTCTATATGGGTGAATTGGATTCATGAGCACAAACTTAAAGGTCAGTCGTTTTGGCAGCTTCGGTCAAGAGGTAATTGTGCAACGGGGTGGCGGAATATTTTGAATATTCGGGATCGAGTTCGTCCTTTTATTGTCTCCAAGATTGGTAATGGTCTTAATACATCAGCTTGGTTTGATCATTGGGCGCATATTGGTCCGTTATATGAGTTTATTTCAGCTCGTCGGCTTCATAATGCGGGGTTTACACTTACTTCAAATGTTAATGATATTCTGAATAATGGAGATTGGGGGTGGCCGAGAGCCTGGCTGGATTTATTTCCGGTTTTATTAAACGTTCATCCGCCTACGATTGTTCCTCATAAACCTGATTTCTTAGTTTGGCGTGATACTAGAGGCTCTGAGCAGGATTATTCAGCGACTGTTGTGTGGGATACGATCAGAATTCAAGGTGATAGAGTCCCTTGGGTTGAGATTGTATGGTTTGCGAA